>PVKS010020478.1:0-36733 GCA_004027875.1 Aplodontia rufa | reverse complement strand
CTTCCTCCCCACCCCACCCCAAACACATGGAGAAATCTTGAGTATTTCTGTTGGGAAGTTATCTTTTCCCTTTGTCTTTTTTTAATTATTATTATTTTAAGTAAGAGCAATAGATTGGCTATCCTAGAGCTGGGGCTGCAACTATATATAGAAATGACCCTTTATGTGCAACAGGGAGACCAGCTTAAGTCTACTTTGTGTCTCCCCGTTTGTGGCTCAGGTGATATTGGTGGGCAGGTCTTGCAGAGCCTGTTGCTGAGCAGAAGCAGCACTGTGTCCTTGTGGGGACCACAAGAGAACTTTCCAGAGTTATTTGGACACTTTTTAAACACAAGACTTCCTGGAAACAAATATAAAGTTTTGGTGGTTTTTTTTTTTTTTAATTTTGCTTGCTCATAGTACTTGGGATTGAGCCCAGGATGTAGCTGCTCTCTACCACTGAGCTGCATCCCCAGCCCTTTTTATTTTTTCTGTTAAGACAGGTTCTCACTAAACTGCTGCCAAGGCTGGCCTTGGATTTGTGATCTTCCTGTTTCATTCTTCTGAAGAGCTGTGATTACAGGTGTAGGCCTTGGCACCCAGCCAATGTGAAACTTTTTTTTTTTTTTTTAAGAAAGAGGGACAGTGAGAGAGAGAAAAAAGAGAAACAATTTTTAGTTTTTCTTGTGGCCTTCGTTGCTCCGAGACTTTGCTGTGTGCGGGGTGCTAGGGTTTGAACTTGCGTACTTGTGCATGCTGGGCAAGCTCCGTAACTGCAGAGCCACCGCTCCAGCCCCCCAATGTGAAATTTTTGAAATGGGTCTGGACATCTTTGAATTAGATGGGGCAAGGGTCATTGAATTTAAATCATTACTATTAATGCTATTCCCTTTTTGTACCTGCAGACTAGTAATACCTGAGGAAATTCAAGTATATTGCAAATCTCAAATGACTTTCATTTTCTTGCCATGCAAGTAATTAAATCCAAGTCTTCACACAAAGCTAGGCAAGCACTTTACTCACAACTAAATGCACAACTCCTAAATTACCTTTTTAAGATAATAGTTTTCTTCGATGCTTTGTTGGTCTGGAAGAACATTTTCATAGCACAGGTTCACCATGCTAATATATGTCTTAAATACCTATTAGGAGAATTTTAAAAAGTATTTTTGCCTCAGTTGGATGTGGTGGCACATGCCTGTAATCCCTGCAGTTCAGGAGGCTGAGGCAGGAGGACCATGAGTTCAAAACCAGCCTTAGCTGGGAGGCCCTAAGTAACTTAGACTCTGCCACAAAATAAAAAAAATGAAAAGAGCCAGGGACATGGCTTCAGTCCTTGGCGCTAAAAAAATAAATAAATAAAAAATAAAGGGAATATAATGGGCTCTTCAGGTGAATTGGTTTTAGCACTGCCCCAGAAATTTGTTCTTTTCTTTCATGCTGCTTCTGTTATACACTGAAGTTCTTAAGAATTCTAATGACAAGAATGCCAGCAGAGTTATTAGTAAATAGTGTTTTCATTTTATATTTATGTCTAAACTTAGTAAATTTCTATTGTAAGCCAGGAAATAAACTCAGTTAGTACTTTGCATATTAATTTTCAATATGGGAGATTAGCTTTGAGAATGTAAGGGTATGCAGACCAAGTATCGCCTTTGTTCATTACTTTCACTTTCCATCATTAACCAGTACTCTTCCATTGTAAGCTGAGATTCTTTTACATGCAACTGGAAAAGCTCTGACACAGTTGGAGTACACAGAGAAGGCTTCGTGGAGGACTGGGGACATGAAGGGGCAGAATAGAAGCAGGATTACATTTCAGGGGGCAGGTCTTCCTGAGTTACAACAAGCATTATGAGCATGTGGGGAGAGCTTCCTGGTTTGTTACAATGAAAACCATGGTCACTTGTAGAGTTGCTAGTAAGAGTCCCATATTGAATCTAAACTCTTGTTTACTCTGGGACTCAGCCGTGTATAGGTGTATCTGAAGCACCTACAGAGTCCACTCACCTGAAGATAGATTCACACAAGAAATTTAAAAAGCCTCTTTCTTGGGCTGGGGGTGAAGTTAAGAAAGGTTACTGGAGACTGAACCCAGGGGCAATTTACCACTGAGCTACAGCTTCAGCCCTTTTTATTTTTTATTTTGCGACAGTCTCTCTAACTACCTTACTTAGGGCCTTGCTAAGTTGCTGAGTCTGGCCTCAAATTTGTGATCCTCCTGCCTCAGCCTCCTGAGTTGCTGAGATTACAGGCATGTACCACCATGCCTGGCATCAAAAAGCCTTCTGAGAGTCAAAGCTCATGTATTTGAGCTGAGTGCAGTGGTTCAAGCAACTCAGGAGGCCAAGGAAGGTAACCACAAATTTGAGGTCAGCCTCTACAATTTAGCAAGATCATGTCTCAAAGTGAAAAATAAAAAGAGCCAGAACCCAGCATGATGGCACATGCCTATAACGCCAGCAACTTGAGAAACTGAGGCAGGAGGATCACAAGGTCAAGGCCAGACTCTGCAATTTAGCAAAATCCTGAGACTCAAAATTTAAAAGTGGGGCTGGAGTGGTGGCTCAGTGCTTGCAGCGCTTGCCTGGTATGTGCAAGGTTGCGGGTTCAAACCCTGGCACCACTTACACAATGAAGTGTCAGAGCAACAAAAACCACATGAAAAACTAAATAAAATTGATTCTCTCTCTCTCTCACTGTCCCTCTCTCTTAAAAAAAAAAAACAACTTTTTTTAAAAAGAAAAAAGTGTTTTTTAAAAGGACTAGGGATGTAGCTCAGTGATAAAGTGTCTGAGTTTGTCTCCAGTATCAAAAAAAAAGAAAAGAAAGAGAAAGAGAAAGATGAAGGAAAGAAGGAAGGAAAGAATGCTTGAAGGAAGGAAGGAAGGAAGGGAGGGAGGAAGGGAAGGGAAGAAGGGCAGCGAGTTAGAGATGATATAGCTTAGTGTAAAGCACTCCAGGGTTTTATCCCCAGTACCACCACCACCACAACTTGTGCATTTGGTTTAATGTCAATAATCTGAGATTTACCCTTCTTAAAAGGTAAGAAATAACCTGTTGCAAGGATCCTGGTAGAAGATATCAGACTTTGGAGTCAGAAATGAAGGAAAGTTTTTAACAACAGCAATAGGGAGAGTACCAGGATTTTCTTTGTTTTATTTTAATCTTGGTATCAGAGAGTCCCGATTCTCATAGGAAGATGCTAAGAAACAACACACTTGCAATGTGTTGTATTTATAGGAGAGGAGCCTTTAGCACAGGAGACCTGAATCTTGTATTAGTAGACAATAAGTTTGCTTGCCCTATGCTTTGGGAAACACTATTTTAATCTTCTAAGGCTGTTTACTATGCAGGCATCCTTGAAGAGAGCGTCCCAAACAAAGAACGGTCACCAGATGAGCAGAAGCACAAAGCCTGTGAAGAATGATCTCCAAACCGGCGAGTGGGCCAGTGTGTGAAGGAAAGGTCATCCCGAGTGTCTCCTCGGTGAGCACCTAGATACTCAGGCCAGGATTCTATGCAAGCAGGGCTGCGAGAAAAGAGGAAAAGTAACCAGTAATGGTGGCACATCTGTAATCCTAGCAACTCTGAAGGCTCTGTAGGAGGATCACAAGTTCAAGGCCAGCCTCAGAGACTTAGAAAGTCCCTGGCAACTTAGTGACGTCCTGTCTCAAATAAAATAAAAATAAAAAGGAGAGAAAAAGGAAAAGTTAAAGGAGCAGGTTTACTAAAATTTTGAGTCACAGACAATGCAAGGAATCGATATAACTGGTATGAGTCACTTTGACAGAGCTGATGAGTTTGACTTTGGTACCTAGGAGAGACATTACCACATCTATATAAATAATACTACAGTACTGGAGAATAGAAAATACTACCTGATAATAAAAATGATGTGTTTCTGGATGTTTGTGGTATTAGTCCAACATTAGCCTGTATTTAATTAAATTAATCAATTTATTAATAAATTTATTTATTTTCTGATACCAGGGATTGACCCAAGGGCACTTACCACTGAGCCACATCTCCGGCATTTTTTATATTTTTTAATTTGAGACAAGGTCTTGCTATGTTGCTTAGGGCCTTGCTAAATTGCAGAGACTGGCTTTGAATTTATAGTACTCCTGCCTCAGATTCCTGATTTGCTGGGATTATAGGTGTGTGCCAATGTGCCCGGCTTAACCTGTATTTTATTTATTTTTTTATTTTTTTAGAGAGAGAGGGACAGTGAGAGAGACAGAGAAAGAGAGAAGCAACTTTATTTAGTTTTTCACATGGCCTTAATTGCTCTTATACTTGGTTGTGTACGTGGTGCTGGGGTTTGAACCCGGGTCCTCGTGCTTGCCAGGCAAGCACCGAAACTGCTGAGCCACTGCTCAGCCCTCCTTAACCTGTATTTTAAATCTCTAAGAAATGACTTTAAGTGTCTAAGAATTCTTTTTTAAAGAGAGAGAGAAAGAGAGAATCAAGTTTATTGTTTGTAAATCTGATTTTAGCTTTCCCGACACTTAGTAGTGTATGGAGTGCTGGCATTTCAACCTGGGTTCTTGCACATGCCAGGAAGAGCTTGGTCTACCACTGAGCCATCTGTCCAGCCCCGTGAAATTTAAAATTATAAAGCTCCATCAATATTCAGTCACTTTGAAGGCTGGAGCTGTGGCTCAGTGGTTACAGCGCTTGCCTGGCATCCGCGAGTACACGGGTTCAAACCCCAGCACCCAAGTACACAACTAAGTGTCAGAGCAATGAAAGCCATGTGAAAAACTAAATAAAAATTGATTCTCTCTCTCTCTCTCTCTCACTGTCCTTCTATCTTTAAAAAAAAAAAATGTTCAGTCACTTTTCCCCAGGAACCCTATCAAGTTCCATCAACATTCAGTGATTTCTAAACTATCCATAGAAAGAAACCCTGGGAATATTTTTTTTTTCTAAGAGAGAGAGTTAATTTTTATTTCTCATCTGGTTTTTGCTTTTCCTCCACTTAGTTGTGTATGTGGTGCTGGGGATGAAATCTGGGTCCTCATGCATGCCAGGCAACCACTCTACCGCGAGCCACCCTTCCAGATCGACCCTGGGAATATTAAGGAATTGTGTTTCTTAATCTTTTTTTCCACATTATCATAAAAAGTGGATTACATTTACTTATGTGATATATTTCCATGGATATACCCAGATTTAGGGGAAGAAGAAAAAAATAAAAGGTGGCTGGGGGTATAGCTTAGTGGTAGAACACTTGCTTAGGAAACCCAAAACAATTTTATAGGTAAATGAAGAAAATGACATTACAAAGCTTTTTTTTGTGTAGTGTCCATTTAGTAATGTTAAGAATACAAGAATAATGAAATGGTTGTGTAAGGATCATTAAAATACAGAAATACAAGTATCTATCTTTTTTTCTTATTTTTTGAGATGGTGTCTCACCAGGTTGCCAAAGCTGGCCTTGAATTTGCATCCTCCTACCTCAGCCTCCTAGGTAGCTGGGATTACAGGTGTGCATCACTGTGCCCAACATAAACTAATTTTTTATTGGTCCGTTATAGTTTTACATAATGGAGGGACCCTAACTCCTTCATACATGTACATATTATAATATAATTTGGTCCTATTCCTTCCCCATCACTTCCCACTCCCACCCCCTGCCTTTTCCCTCTTCCCAGTCTCTTTTCCCCATTGATCTCCCCCTGATTACATACACATGTACATGCACACACACACACACAATTATTTATATATATATATATATAATTTTTAATGATTTTTCCAGTTTTAAATGCCTTCGTGGGTAGTGGGGGAGGAAGGAGGGAGTGGGAGGATGAGGAGAGAAAAGGGGGGTTTATAAATTCCGTATAGTATACTTTGCACCCCTAAGATGCTGAATAGTTCCCATAAATTAATTGTAAATGTTATGATTTCTTTTTCAACCTCTATAACACTAATAAGACAAATATGAACCATTGGAAAAGGCATAAATAAACCTTATTGTTAAAATAAAAATATAAAAGTAATAGATTCCCCACCATGTTATTAATGTAAGGAAGATTTTCACTTTACTTGGAGAGCTTTCATTTGGCCACACCAGTTGCTTGGACTCTATAAATAATAACATTCATAGACTCATTTAGTTTTTGTGTAATGTAAATGCTGATGCACTGGCAAAGTTTTAAAAACTGAACTCTGAGTTGGCAAATACCTGTAATCCCAGCAGCTCTGGAGTCTAAGGCAGGAGGATCCCAGGTTCCAGGCCGGCCTATCTCAAAATTTTAAAAAAGATTATAAAAAGATCTGGGTATGTAGTGTAAAGCTCCCCTGGATTCAGTCCCCAGTACTAAAAAAAAAAGAAAAAAAGTGAACTCAAAATACAAAAGTAATTTGAAGGGGCTGGAGCGGTGGTGGCTCAGCAGTTAGGAGCTTGCCTTGCATGCGTGAGGACGTGAGTTTAAACCCCAGCACCACATACACAATGAAGTGTCAGAACAATGAAGGCCTCATGAAAAACTTAATAAAATTGATTCTCTCTTTCTCTCACTATCCCTCTCTCTCTTTAAAAAAAAAATCATTTGTAATATTCATAAAAATAAGCTGTGGTTTTACATATAACTTTCTGTATGCTAGATGTAATGTGTGATTTCCCTTTCTTTCTCAGGAAATCACATAGAAATGCATATAAGAAAATGATTGTTTAAATGCCTTTTTATGGTCTAGATGTGAGGTGTCCCCCCAAAGCTCCTGTGTTAATGAAGAAGTAGTCAGAGGTGAAAAGATTAAATTGTGGGAGCTGTTACTTAATCAGTTCATCCTAACTCGAATGCTCTGACTGAGAGGTAACTCTTGGCAGCTGGGGTGTGATTGGAAGAGGTGGGTCACTGGGGGTGTGCCCTAGAAGAGCGCATCAGCACCCTTCTTTCCCTCTACTTCCCAGCAACCTGCAGCCAGGAGAACAGCTTCTTTCCCCCATGCCACGAAGTTCTGCCTCACCTTATGTCCAGAGCGGTGGAGTTGGCCCACCCTGGAATCAGTTTCTGAATCTGCAAGGCAAAATAAGATTTCTCTCCTCTCAGGTATTTTGGTCACAGTGACAAGGTCAACCTGACTAACCCTTCCCTCATAAACATCTGTGTGTGAATCCATACATATACATAAATAAATAATCCAAAACACTGGCACCTTATGATAGATACATTACTTCAAATCACCCCAAATCAGAATGTGACATGCAAGTGTGGGGCAAGGGGATTCCAAGAAAATGCTGGAAATGAGGTAGGAGTGCAATTTTTTTCTTTTCCTTATGCTGGGGATGGAACTGAGGGCCTCGTGCCTGTTAGGCAGGGGCTTCACTACTGAGCTACATTGCTGTAAATGAGTCAACACCTGAAAGTGAGAATTTTCTACAGCACAGGTAATGTGTACTAAAGGTACTTTTAAATAGTCCAAGCTGCTTTAAAGCCATGTATTGGTTTTCTGGTGTTCTTTTGTTTTTTTGTTTTTTGTTTTTTTTTTTGGTACTGGGAATAGGGTAAAACCCAGGAACACTTTATCACTGAATTACATCCCCATCCCATTGTTGTTGTTGTTTTTTTTTTTTTTTTTTTTTTAACTTTTCTTTGACACAGGGTCTTGCTCAATTACTGAGATTGGCCTCAAACTTCAAATTCTCCTGCCTCAGCCACTGGAGTCACTGGGATTGCAAGCGTGCACCACCATGTCCCATCCATATATTGCATCTTTAAGGATTGATGCTTTCCATTTTATCATTTGCCAGACTGAAAATATTATGCAGTCCAAGCAGATAAATGGGCAATTGTTAAAGCTAGGCTGCATGCACTTTATCAATAACCCTAGTTAACGTGAGTTACTGGGAATGATGTCTCCGTAACCAGGGGACAACTGGCAAATCAGCTTTTAGCACATTGCACTTTTCTTATATCATATTTAGCATCTGGGCTTGTATTTCCTTATTTGTGTATCTCTTTCTTTCCTAGATTGTAGTGTACTGCAGGGCACCGGTTGTTCTCTTTTCACTCTAGAATGCTCCACGTTGGCTCACATCCAGTATCCAGAGCTAGAACACTGGATAACTGGAGAAGAACCAAAGAATGGTCCCAATGAGTAGATGATAGCACTGTCCCTCAGCTCATGGCTGAAATTCCTGCTTTCTGGAGTATTCTTTGTGTTTACTAGTTTTGAAGCATGGTTCTCCAGACAACTGGAAATCCTCTGAAAAAAAATTTCTAACAAATTCCCCTTGCTCAGGTCAGCCCAAATTGGTTTCCATTGCTTACGAGCAATCAATTCTGACAGAACAAAACAAAGGCAGCCTGCTGCTTCTACCACCTTGGGCAGTCTTCTAATCTCTCCATCTGAATTCTTCTTTCTAGTTTCCACTGTAACAGTACGCCAAATCATTCACGACCCCAAGCACTAAATTCACATTTATACCAATTGTTTATGGACAATCTTTTTTTAAAAAAAGTATGTGGATGAAACCTTTTTCTGAATTTAACATTTAATGTGTTTCTGAACTGCAACAAATATGTGGAAATACTGGCTAAGAAGCTATGCATGAAGCAAAACCAAATGAGATCCAACAATTACACTTAGTGTTAATTCGGATGAGTTTTCTCTATGTTGAAAGAGATAATACTTCATAGGATTGTATTAAGGCATATGTGTGAAAAAGCAGGAAAGCAATGATTTTTGCTTTATTTGGCTTTGGGAGGCTTCAGTTGGAGTAAACTGTATTTCATTTTACATGCCATGTTGTATAAAGAGAAAAAAATTGGAGAATGTTCAGAGGAGGACAGCAACTGAATAAAGGCTTATGAAATTAGACCTATGAGAAATTGTTAAAAGAACTGGGCATGTTCAGTCAAATCCGAGACATTCAGTTATGATGAATGATTAATTATAAGTATGTGAAGAAATGGTTCCCAAGCCTGAGGTTGAGGTTGAAAAGAAAGTTAAATCATGGGATTAAGGAGCAGGGGAGAACCCACAAAACTTAGCAATGGAAGTAAAGTAAATATTGTGAAAACCTTAAACTAAAAAGCTCTTATGAAGCTGACAAGTGGAGTTATAATTTAGAATTCCATATATACTATCATTGAAATAATTAAATTCACTTTTATACTGAATTAAATAGAAATAATTTAGAAAACAGAAAAATATTTGCATGGATTGCATTCAACAAATAAAAATCACAGGCCAAATATGAAGCATGTTCCTAAGAAAAAATGGTGTTTGGGGAACCTTCTTTGGGACTCAGTGAGAAGAGAGAGGAGCTCTGCTAGAAAGTCTCTCAACTCCTGAATAAGGGCTGCTCCTCTGTACAGGTGAGGTGGAAGAGGTGATGGAGAGAAAGGGTGGTGACAGTTTTCTTGGCTTCTTAGGTTTATCCACCATTAAAGATTTTCCAGAAATCCCTACGGTAAAATACATGATTCTCTCCAGAATGGCACCAAACTGTCAATCAATCATTCTCTCTTTCCAATGGATATAGTGCCCTCTCTGAAGTATCATCTGTTATTTGGAGACATTTTTGGTCAAAGATGAATACATATTCTCCAGTTCTCACTGTCTTTTTTACCTTTTTTAAGAAAGAAAGGAAGGAAGGATAGTGAAAGAGAAAAGCAGTTTTTTTATTTAGTTTTTCATGTGACTTTCATTCCTCAGATACTTCATTGTGTACGTGGGTGCTGGGGTTTGAATTCACGTATTTGCACCTGCCAGGCAAGTGCTGTAACCGCTGAGCCACCACTCCATCCCTGTCTTTTTTACCTTTGAAGGAAGAGAGAAGAAATCACAAATTTTGCATTTCGTTTTTCACTTTAAAGCTATTCTGTTGGTCTTATGATTATTTGTTTTTAACTTAGATATTTATTTGTTTCTTTTTAAGAGGACAGTGAGAGAGAGAGAGAATCAATTTTTATCGAGTTTTTCATATGGCTTTTGTTGCTCTGACACTTAGCTGTGTACGTGGTGCTGGGGTTTGAACCCGTGTACTTGTGCATGCTAGGCAAGCACTGTAACCACCAAGCCACTGCTCCAGCCCCCTATTTATTTGTTTTTAAAGAGAGAGAGAGGGAGAGAGAGAACAAGAGAGAATCAATTTTATTTTTTTCATCAGGTCTCTGTTTCTCTGACAGTTATGTATGTGGTGCTAGGGTTTGAACCTGGGTTCCAATCCCTGAGCCACTGCTCCAGCCCCAGATAAAGAACAGAGAATGAGAGAAACAACTTTATTTAGTTTTTCACATGGCCTTAGTTGCTCCAACACTCAGTTGTGTATGTGGTGCTGGGTTTTGAACCCAGGTCCTCGTGCTTGCCAGGCAAGCGCCGAAACCGCTGGGCCACTGCTCCAGACCCCAGATAAAGATATTTTAACAGTAATCTCATCTAGTGTTCTAATTCCTGCTGTGTTTGGCACCCGAAATTTGCATGAATTTGCTTGTTTATCATGTTTTTTTCCCTTTGACTTCCCTCTCTTCCTTTC
Source organism: Aplodontia rufa (assembly GCA_004027875.1). NCBI lineage: Eukaryota > Metazoa > Chordata > Mammalia > Rodentia > Aplodontiidae > Aplodontia > Aplodontia rufa. Next base: position 26,262 of record PVKS010020478.1, on the reverse strand, counting down.
CTGGTCTATGTACCTCCTGTTACAATTTAAATTCCCTATCTAATTCCTCCCAGTTGTGTAAGAACATCTACTGCTGTTTAACTCCATCAGCCTGGTTGCTTTTTCCTTCATCATTCCCTAGGACAAGTCCATTATACTTCTGCCTCCAAAGAATCTTAATGCTTCTCTTCCCTTACAAGCCATTTCTACAGCACCTCCCAACAATATATCTGGCAAGAATTAATGACCCATTCAGTGAGTGCTGAGTTCTCATGATTTTAATACACTGTAGCAGGCCCAGGTTCAAGTTATAAAAGTAGGTAGTACCCTCAGGTCTGCAGTGTCTCTGAGGACACCATACCCCAGCTATTGTGATAGGAGAATAGTATTGTAGGGTTTCCCAGGGCAAAGACCTGGGAAGAAGAGACTTTTGTCTTAAGATCCTTCTGAGTTATCCACCATTTAATTGCTTCTTGGCTTTGGATATCTCTGTGCCAATCTACTGGCCACTGCTTGTAACTACAGATAGAGTCTCCATAAAAAGTGCCATCCTCCTACAATAGTAGTTTTTAACAAGGCTCAGCATGGTCTGGTTTTTAGCCTGCTTCTCTAGATCAGCTATACTCGCTAAATCCTAGGTATATAGGTATTCATTCATACATAAAAATATTTCTGTAATTCCTATTATGTAACATATATTGTTCTAAACAAAAAAGAGAAAAAACCTTTTCTCACTTAAATTTCTGTTTTTTGTTTTTTGTACTTGGGGTTGAACTCAGCTTCGCTCAACCACTGAGCCACACCCCCAGCCCTTTTTATATTTTATTTTGAGACAAGGTCTTGCCAAGTTGCTTGGGCCTTGCTGAGTTGCTGAGGCTGGCTTTGAACTTGTGATCTTCCTGCCTAGGCTCCCAAACCCCTGTGATTACAGGAGTGTGCCTACATTAAAGTCTTTTTTTTTTTTTTTCAGAGGAAGAGTGAGAGAGAGAAAAAGAGAGAATCAACTTTATTTACTTTTTCATCTGATTTTTGTTGCTCTGACACCTAGCTGTATATGTAGAGCTGGAGTTTGAATCGGGGTCCTTGTGCATGCCAGGCAATTGAGATACTGCTGAGTCACATCACTCCTGCCCTAATCTTAAGGTCGTTTTTGTTGTTGTTTGTTTGTTTTTTAAGAGAGAGGGAAGACAGAAGAGAATCAATTTTTTATTTAGTTTTTCGTGTGGCTTTTGTTGCTCCAACACTTCGTCGTGTACATGGTTCTGGGATTCGAACCGGCATCCTCACACATGCCAGACAAGCACTGTAACTGCTAAGCCACTGCTCCAGCCCCAATTTTAAGGTCTTGATACTCAAGTAGTTCCAGCTCTTTCCTATTATAGGGTCTTTGTAAAAAACGAATCTCTCTACTTAGAATGCTTTTTTTCCCCACTTCTCAATTTTTTGTTGTTCTTTAAAAAAATTCTGTCCCTCATGTAGAATCCTGATTATTTCCTTCATTCTGTGTAATAAATCATGAGGCTAGGATTAATGTTTATTTAGATCACCACTGTATTCCCTAAGCTTAGCATAATAAGTACTAGGACTATGTAGGGGCTTGATAAACATTTGCTAAAAGAATTAAGACTCTGGATATAGTTTTATTGTAATGATTTGCTTATGGCCAAATTATCTGAATAGCCTTTGTGTTAGTCAGCTTTTGTTGTTGTAACAAAACACCCAAGAGAAATCAACTTAAAGGAGAAGATTTATGTTAGCTCATGGTTTCAGAGGTTTCAGTTCCTGGTCCCTTAGCCCAGTAGCTTTTAAGCCTGTGGTGATGTAAAACATCATGGAAACATGTGGTGAAGGAAAGCTGTTCAACTTATTGTGGTCAAAGTGTAGGGGAGGCAGGTGGGAAGGGGCTGAGGACAAAATATAACCTGCAAGTATTCCCCAAAGACCTACTTCCTTGAACTATACTCCACCTCCTAAATTTTCTACCACCTCCCAATAGCCTATTAAGTTATTCTGACCCCACTGATGGGGGTCCGAACCCTCTTGACCCAGTCACCTAAGACCCCACCTCTGAACACTGCTGCTTTGGGGAACAAGCCTTCAACAAATGAGCCTTGGGGAATTTTTAAGACCCAAACAATATCAACCTTGCCATTTATAAATAATCTTTTAATATGTACCTTTTTGGAAAATAGGAGAAAAGACCTAAACTGTGATTCATGTGCTATCATATTGGCTACCTGATCTATCTTGATCTTGGAAAACTGAGCCATCTAATACCATGAAGACAAAAATCATAATTCTGAAAGATTCCACTGCTCTCCCAAGAATATGGTGCTAGCTTCCCCGTCTCTTTGGAGATTGAACCCAGGGCTGCATACATGCTAGGCAGGTGCTCCACTACTGAGCTAAATCCCCAGCCCTGCTTATTTTTTATATCAACACATTGTCTTGCTAAGTTTCCCAGGTTGGTCTTGAATTTGCAATCCTCCTACCTTAGCCTCCCAAGCAGCTGAGATTATAGGTGAGTGCCTCCACGCCCAGCTAGTGCGAGTTTTTATAACACTAGTTTATAAAACTAGTTATAATAGTAGTTTTATAACACTCTAACCATATATAGAGTTCCAAATATTTATCAGCCTAAAGTAATATAATTCATGGGTGAGTGAAAAAACAAACGTGCAAAACTGGACAAGCAGGTTTTTGAGTGCATTAAAGTGCAAAGGTGGCAAAGGTATAGTTAAATGAGTAGAGCAAAAACAAAAAGTACTAAAAAGAACAGTGACGAAAGCAGAGAAAGGAAAGTCCCTTACTGAGAAGCGTATTTTTGTGGAGACACAGACATTATATTTTAACAAGTGCTGCAGGTAACAGACAGCTGTGTTGGCATAAAAGGAGAGCAAATTAAAGAGGACAGATTTTTTTTATAAATTCAATCCCACTGCTAGAATGCAAGTGTAAGCATAAACTCTGTCCTCATCCATATAAATGCCTTTTCATTCTGCTAACAAATTACACACAACGAACATAGTATATATATATTCACAAAATACAGAATTTCTAAACTAGATTAAGAAACAAAGATCAAGAACATATTGTTACAAATGGCTAGTCTTCTCTAATAGAATAGTGCATGCTACTTAACACAGTTATTTCATATTGGACTCAACACAAAAGATTTATTATTATTATTATTTATTATTATTTTGGTATTGGTATTGAGCCCAGGGATCCTTTACCATTGAGCTACTTCCCTATTTTTTAAAAAAATTTTTTAAATTTTGAGACAGGGTCTTGCTAAATTGTTTAGTGCCTCACTGAGTTGCTGAGGCTCGCTTCAACCTTGTGATCCTCCTGCCTCAGTCTCCCAAGTTGCTAGGATTATAGGCATGTGTTATTTTACTTACCCAGCCTCCCAACATTTTTAAACTATGTATTAGTTTGTTAGGGCTGCCATTACAAAGTACCACAAACTGGATGGCTTTTTAAAAGGGTGCTGGGGATTGAACCCAGGTCCTTGCTCATACTAGGACTATACTATACTATACTATACTATACTATACTATACTATACTATACTATACTATACTATACTCATACTATCACTGAGCTACATCCCTGTCCCTGTATGGCTTAAACAACAGAAATTTGTTGATTGTAGTTTGGGTGCCTTGAACTAAGATCAAGGTATTGGCATGGTTCCTGCTGAGGACTGTGAGAAAGAATGCATTCCTTGTTGCTCCCCCCATGCTTCTGACAGTTTGCTGGGAACTTGGGAGTTCTTGGCTTGTAAAAGAATCAGCCCGGGGGGCTGGAGTGGTGGCTCAGTGGTTTCAGCGCTTGCCTGACAAGCAAAGCACGAGGACCCAGGTTCAAACCCCAGCACCAGCACCACATACACAACTAAGTGTTGGAGCAATGAAGGCCACATGAAAAACTAAATAAAGTTGTTTAAAAAAGAATCATCCTGGGGCTGGAGTGGTGGCTCAGAGGTTATGGCACTTGTTGGAGCAATGAAAGCCAAATGAAAAACTAAATAAAACTGATTCTCTCTCTCATTGCCCCTCTCTCTCTTAAAAAAATAAAGAAGGAAAAAGAAACATCCTAATCTCTGCCTTTATTTTCAAGTAACATTTTCGCTATTTGTGGGTCTGTGTTCAATTTTCTCCTTTTATAAAGACACCAGTCATATTAGATTAGGGGCTCACCCTACTCCATATTAACTTCTTTTATTTTTATTTTTCAGAGAGAGAGAGAGAGAGAAGAAAGAGAAAATCCACTTTATTCTTTTATCATCTGGCCTTTGTTTCTCAGATACTTAGTTGTGTATGTGGTGCTGGGGTTTGAACCCGGGTCCTTATGTAGGCCAGACAAGTGCTCTAACCACTAAGCAACTGCTCTAGCCCCCCATCTTAACTTCTTAACTAATTACATTTGCAATTTGTTTCCAAATAAGGTAGCACTCTGAGATATTGGGGGTCAGGCCTTAACCATATAAGTTGTGGGGTACACAATTTAGTCCAAAACATACAACATTTATCTATGAATTATTTTAGTGTAGTTACTGCAGGAATTATTGTAAACTCCTATTAGAAAAATTTAAAAGTTAATAAAATAAATACCCTTTGAAGTAGTGATCTTTTCTTTATGAACTTTGAACGTTTGACTTGCATACCCGCCCACCTGGGTTGCATACATTTCACTGATCTCAAGAATAAAATCAAACTTTTTGACTTGACTCATCCAGCCTTCCATACTCTGCCTTCAACTTTCTTTGCCTGCCTCCTCCTCTCCTTCCACCCCTAACTTATCTGGTATTTTAAATGTTTGGAATCCAAACTATTTGCAGTGTCCCACATGTGCTAGGTTCTTTCTTGGTCAACAACTCCGCATATGCTGTTTCCTATTTCTGGTCTACCCTCATTCTCTTTGCTTCCTGTGGACACATCATGAAATCCCAGTCATTTTCTGAAACTCAGCTCAAATGTCATCTCCTCAGGGGAGCCTTCACTGACTGCTTTAGGAAGCATGAACCACTGTCAGAGCGTGTGGCACCTTGTTCATGTCTTTAGTGTTGCAAATGCATAGTATTCCTAATGAACATACGCTAGGGTGAACGGATATTTTATCTTTTTTAATATAATTATTTAGTAACAGCAAAGGTAAGTCTAATTTCAGAATTTCAAGTTTTCCTAATATTATGTGTTTTGAAGAAATGCTGTGAAAGCTGCAATTGGATTTAAGTATTATGTGGATATTTTAAAAGCAAAATGGTGCTGCATAACATGTACAACTGTCCAGCTTCAGCTGGTGAATCCTGTAAGCAGTTAGCAGGAGGTGAAACATGCTTATGTGAACATTTTTTCCTCTTCTTCATTAAAGCCCTTATGTTAATGTGTACGTTGACTTTCTTTCTTTTTGAGAGGGACAGTGAGAGAGAGAGAAAAACAGAGAGAGAGAGAGAGAATCAATTTTATTTAGTTTTTCATGTGGCTTTCTTTGTTCCAACTCATTGGGTACGTGGTGCTGGGGTTCAAACCTGCATCCTGGCGCAAATCAGGCAAGCGCCATAACCGCAGAGCCACTGCTCCAGGCCCTGTTCATTGACTCTTGAGCATGCAAGGCACCCAAGAGCAATGTCTTTCACGCGCTGACTCTCACCCATTTTAGAGATTCTTCTCATTTTTTTGGTTCTTTATGATCTTTATACTTGAACCACAATGAATCTCTCATAGTAAATAGCACACTGAACATGGCATTATTCCATGTCTCTTTTTAAATGCTCTTTCTTTATCCTAGAAAAATTTCCCACTGTTCTTTGCCTACCATATTTAAAATCTTCGCTCAAACATCTTTTTTTTAAATTTATTTTTTATTAGTGCATTATAGTTGTACATAATGATGGGATTTGTTGTCACATATTCATAGATGCACACAGTACAGCAATACAATCTGGTCAATATACTCCCCATCCCCCTTCCCTGCACCCCTCTGCCCCTCTTCCCATCCTCCAATCCCTTGCCTCTCTTCTGGGTCCTATATTTTGCTAAAAAAAAACAGTGTCATAATTCTTATACTTATGAACTTTTTTTATATACATGACCATAGTATATATAGTGACATAACTGCTTGGAATGTACCTTGCTTTATCTCGGTTCCAACATTTCCCCTTCTCCTCCCTTTCTATCATCCCTTGTTATTCTTCAATATATTTGACAATAAGATTAGACATTTATGTCAAACCTTTTTTTGGATGCTTTTCCTAGTCTCTCCAGTTAGAATTGTTAATCTGCCTTATGCATTTTCACTGTACATAGCTCATGACACCAATGCTTTATCTGAACCTAAAATACTACAGTTTATCTGTTTATATCTATCTTTTCAAGCATATTGTCAATGACATTGTCACACAGTGTTATGTATAATATAGATACTCAATACTATCTGTGGTTATGAATAAATCAATAAGAAATGAGGTCACAGGCCTGACCAAAACAGCACCAATGAAAAGATTATTTGGAAACAGATGACGTGATTAAAGTAAGCACCAAAAGGAAAGGGACCATGTCTGCCTCTTTGTAAAAGGGTAGAGACCCTCTGATATAAAACAAATATATTTAATTAAGATTGAGCATGCCAAAAATGATGAAAATAAAAATCCTTGAATTGTGCTGACTGTGGTAAATGGACAGAAATAGTCAAGGTCATTGTGACTGTCTCTGTGAAGCAGCCCTTTGGAGCTGCCAGTTTCAGATATGGATAGTTTAGCTCCCTGCCTAGCCGCCCTGCTAGCCCGCCCTGCTAGCCTGCCAGGTGCAATTTGTAGCAGATAAACTAAAACTTGCTGTCTGCATTTCTTGGAGAAAGACCCCTTTTGTAAGCCTGCCAAAATTTTTTAAAAACAGCCTGCTTGAGTCACTCGGGGCTGTTGCTCTCTACTTTGGAGGGGTAGCCCTGGTGCACCAGCCTGTCTCTTCTTTTTCTCAAATAACCTTTTTTCTTTTCTACTTTGGTTTCTGGTGGTCTCACCATGAGTTGATAATCAGACCCCATAACATTTTCTCTTGCTGTATTCCTAGAACCTGCCAATTTTCCTGGCAATGTGGATGATTAATAAGTATTACTTACTAAACACTTAATATATGAGCAAAATAAAAAAAGAGCACACTATTTCATAACCACTCAAACTGAAGAAAGGAATACATAAATAAATAGCAAGAAAAGCACACTTAGGTGGGGGTGGTGATTCATACCTATAATCCAAGCTACTTGGGAGGGTCAGGCAGGAGAAGGATTACTAGGTTTGAGGCCATCCTTGGCTATATAGCAAGACCATGTCTCAAAATAAAAAATAAAGAGGGCTGGGGATATAGCTCAGTGGTAAAGGGCCCCTGGCTCAATCCCTAGTACTGAAAAAAGAAAAAGAAAAGCACCTTTAGTGTACGGTAGTATTAAACCCAGGAATAAAGAAACTGAATAATATCATTAGTAAAAACAAAAAACAAAACTACTAAACATGTCATTATAAATAGAACAGATGGGTGGGGGGTGAGACAGTATAAATTGATGTAAATAGGACTTGTGCTTTCAATTGTTGTAACTTTCCAGACATTAAATGCCTATTGATGAAAATAATGCTGTCTTTCACATTTGAAAATAATAATGATCATATGCCACTGGTGTATTTGTGTTTTTGTGTTTAATGCCACTTCCTGGAGCAGGAGCATCATTTAATCTCTGAACTCAGTTGTTTGTTCATTTACAAGCATCTTACAGTGTGACTGTGTATCTGTAGTTTATATTAATGCTGCATTAATTTTAGACTTCTTTTCCTATGATGATCATTAAAGTACTTCAAGTGGCATCAACATCAAACAACATTTAAGAGGAACTGTGTGCTTGTAATATCCATGTCTGTGAACTAACAATTCACTGTAAAGAAGCTGGAGAGGCTGGGTGTCCACCCGACGCTCACCTTTGACCTAGATCAAGAAGATGGGACAGGCACACGTGCTGCATTTGTAAACTCAGATGGTAACACTTCTGGAAAACCCCACCCGAGGTTATAAGGGCTTCACAAATAGAAAGCTCACCTTCCTTACTCTGCACTTAGATTTACTTGTTCATCTATTTTGTCAAGGTTGGATTTGGTAACCTTGACCCCAGGTAGCTTGCCTTGGTATTCGAGGTTTCCTACTACTTGATTTTTACTTCCTTTTTCTATCTTTTTACTAATAGAAAGTACCCAATGACATTAGTATTTTCTACCCATTGAAATAAAATAGAGGGATTAATCAGGGAAAAGATTAGTATTAAAAGTCCTAAGAAGGGGCTGGAGTGGTGGCTCAGCGGTTTCAACACTTGCCTGGCAAGCACGAGGACCTGGGTTCAAACCCCAGCACCACGTACACAACCAAGTATAAGAGCAACTAAGGTCATGTGAAAAACTAAATAAAGTTGTTTCTCTCTTTCTCTGTCTCTCCCACTGTCCCTTTCTCTTTAAAAAAAAAAAAAAAGTATAGGGGGCTGGAGTGGTGGCTCAGCAGTTATAGCACTTGCCTGGCATGCGCAAGGATGCAGGTTCAAACCCCAGCACCTTGTACACAATGAAGTGTCAGAACAAAGAAAGCCACATGCAAAACTAAAATAAAATTGATTCTCTCTCTCTCTTATACAGATTCACTCTCTTAAAAAAAAAAAAGTCCTAAGAATAGGAATTACAATGTAAAGAGACTTAATCATAGCTTGGGTTAGACTTAAACATTAACTTAAAGAGGGGTAATTTCTTTGATGATTCTTTAGCTGTTTTCATTATACATTTATTTCAAACTAACGGTATAGAAATGTTTATATTTTTTAATAGAAATAATCATTAACTGAGGGGAATTAAGAAGAGCCAGATCTTGAATCTCAGGTAAAACAAATGATTAGGATATCACCCTATTGCTATTTATTGGCAGTGTACATAAATGACACAAGTTCTCCAAAGTAGAATCAGCAAAATTAAAATAATGAAATAAGCCATGGTACATGGCTCTAATCATAGCAAGTAAGGAGGCTAAGGTAGGAGCATCTTAAGTTCAAGGCCAGCCTGAGCAATATAGTGACACCTTATCTCAAAAACAAATAAATAAACCAATCAATTAAAAATTGAGAAACCCCCAGAACATAGGAATAGGAAATTACAATTTTGTGATAGTCATAGTTTTATAATTTCATGGCTATAACACTAGCATGTGCAGTTATTTGCACAAAATTTCACTTTCCTGTGGGCTAACCCTCCCTCTAATCCCACTTTGAATTTGTTAGCCTGCTTTATGATGTTCAGGGTATTCAGACTTTCTCTGGGAATTACAGTGTCTTTAGAAATTCAAGCTACTTAATATAGGTATACCTGTCCCTCCCATCTCTTACCATCACTCACCTGCCCTGTTCTCTTCTATGAGATAAAAACACTGGTGCCTACCAGCACCGTAAGAAGCATAGTATCTTTTGGTAGTGTATATTTTCTGAATATAAACAGAATCTTCTAAAATTTCTGATCAATGTTTGTATTTAATTTTTTCTGGGGGGGGGACATTGTACTGGGGATTGAACCTAAAGGCCTTGCTCTAGGTGAGTACTCTACTACTGAGATACATCCCTAGCCTTGGGTTTAAAATTTGCTCTTTCGTTTTGTTTTGTTTTTTAATTTTTTTTTAAAAGAGAGAGGGAGAGAGAGGTTTTGTTTTTTGTTTTTTAATTTTTTTTTAGAGAGAGAGAGAGAGAAAGAGTGAGAATTAATTTTATTTATATTTTTTCATCTGGCCTTTGTTTTTCTGACACTTAGTTGTGTATGTGATGCTATGGTTTGAACTCAGGTCCTCACAGAAGCCAGGTAAGTGCTCCAACTGCTGAGCCACCACTCCGGCCCTGGATTTAAAATTTGAATGCTTTAGACCTCTGTTTCCTTCTGCAAGGTAGGACAGACTAGAAAGAAAATTGGTGTAGAGTCAGATAGAATATGGGATTGGAGCTTAATTTTCAAAAATTCCTTGGAAAATTTTCTAAAGGCAGGATGAAGCAAAACACCCAGAAACATGATACTAATAGGAGGTACTCAGTAAACAGTGTCCTACTCATAGTATGGTCTGATAGTGTGGCTCAGGCTACGAAGCTAAGAATGGTTATTTTGGAGGCATGGTTTTCCTGCTCAAAACGAAAGTAAAGGGGGTAAAGGAAAACCACAAATTGGATATATAGGACTCGGTTTTTAAGAAATGAGTTTTATGAGTCTATCGTTTCTCTTCATACTTCTTTGCCATACCTAGGCTTTGAGGTCATGATACACTTTGCTCTTTAATTACCAGTTCTGCACTAAGGTAGTTCCCTTTTCCTGGAAAATTTATAATCCCAGAGACTCATAGGGCTGAGAAGTTCAAAACAAGCCTTAGCAATTTACTAAGATCCTAAGTAATTTAGTGAGACCCTGTCTCAAAATAAAAAATAAAAAGGGCTGGGAAAGTGGCTCAGTGATTAAGCTCCCCTGGGTTCAATCCCTGCCTTCTGCTTCCTGTTTTGTGGTTGCTACTAACTCTCTAATGAAGTCTTTAAGTAGTATCTGATCACTCACCTACAACTTTGAACTAAATTTTCCATTCTTTCCTGAGCTTAAGTATATATTTAAACTGGAAAGATTATGTTTCAGCAAGTGATTAGGTCATATGTGCTGTAAAATGATATTACTAGCTAAGAAGTAAGACTTCAATTTACCTGAATTACCACATTCCCAGCCCTCTTATAAATTTCCAGACAGTGTCTCACTAAGTAGCTGAGACTGGCCTCAGCCTATGATCCTCCTGTCTCAGCCTCCCAGGTTGCTGGATTATAGGTGTGTGCCACTAGAAATATTGAATAAGAAGAATACGGCCTGACTGGACATGGTGGCAAACACCTGTAATCCCAGTGATTTGGGAGGGTGAGACAGGAGGATGTAAATTCAGGACCACCTCAGCAATTTAGCAAGGCTCTAAGCAATTTGGTGAGACCATCTCAAAATAAAAAACTAAAAAGAACTGGGAAGCTGGAGTGGTGCCTCAGCAGTAGAGCACTTGCCTGGCATGCACAAGGACCTGAGTTCAATCCTCAGTACCACATACACAACTAAGTGTTGGAGAAACAAAAACCAGATGAAACGGTAAAGTTGACTCTAGCTTCCTCTGTCTCTCTCTCTCAGAAAAAAAAAAGGACTAGGGTTGCAACTCAGTGTTAAAGTGCCTCTGGGTTCAATCTCCAGTACTGGGGAAAGAAAAGAAAAGAAAAACACAGCCTGAAATCTTACAATCTTGACAGTTCCTGCTCCTTCCCCACCACCTCTTGGAGTTTAAGGAAGGAAGAGGAGCAAATAGGTGAATCCACCCACCTGCCAGGAGCTTTCCAGAAAGCCTCACCCAAAGATTTCCTCTGACTTCTCACTGCCATACTCAGGAGTAAGGGAGGTTGGACAACTTGCCACCCCCAACCCCGCTTAGCTGGACACATTGCGATCTCAATGAAGTATGGATTCAGATAGTAGAAAAGGAGGAAAACAGATACTTTACTTGGCAGGAAACTAGCAATCTTTGCCACAGACACCTCGAGTTTGAAGATTTGACGTTATTCGTGGAAGATGCTGGGCAGTAAGGTTTAGAGATGCAAATCGGAGAGTCATGTATATAAAAACAATTTAGCTGAGTGAGGTAGGGTATACCTATATTCCCAGCAACTTAGGAAGCTAAGTCAGGGGGATCACGAGTGAGGCCAGCCTTGGTATCTTAGCAAAATCCTGTCTTAAAAAAAAAAAAAAAAAGGTGGTGGGGGTGCTGGTCTGTAGCTCAATGGTAGAATGACGCTGAGTTCAATCCCCAGTTCTTAAATAAGTAAATAAATAAATGACAGTATTTATTTAAGTTATGGACATTTTTTAGATTTGCCAGGAAAAAGAATAATGTGAATGGGGGGCAAAAGGCCCTTGAGTTGCCACTTGAGGCCTCTATCATTTGATAATGTTGGAGAAAAGGAGGAGCGTGTAAAATATTGTGAACAAAGTCTCCCTGGAGATATATAGATGGACTAACAGTGGCAGTTGAATTTAACAGGCAGTTCTCTTTTATTGTCCCCAAACTCACCACTATTTAAGAAAAATTGTTTTGGATACTATAACAACAGCTATTTGGCTATTTTAATTTTTATTCTCTGTAGCTCAAACTCTCTCTCTCTCTCTTTTTTTATTTAAAGAGAGAGGGACAGTGAGAGAGAGTGAAAGAGAAGCAATTTTACTTAGTTTTTCATGTAGCCTTCATTGCTCAGATACTTCGCTGTGTACGTGGAGCTGGGATTTGAGCGCACATACTCGCACATGCAAGGCATGCCCCGTAACCCCTGAGCCACTGCTCCAGCCCCTGTAGTTCAATCTCTTATTAATTACTTCACCCCTACTGGAACTGGTACTGAACCCAGGGGTTGCTCTACCTCTCAGCTATATCCTAGCCCCATTTATTTTTTATTTTTTATTTTTGAGGCAGGATCTTGCTAAGGTGCTCAGGCTGGCTTTGAACTTAAAATTCTCTTGCCTCAGCATCCTGAATCACTGGAATTATAGGTGTGTGCCATTGTGCCCAGGAATAATTACTTAAAACAACAACAGCAGCAGTTGTTATGTAGTGCCCCAATTTATAATATACTAATTGTTCTCAACTCCTGGGCCTGGAATAAAAAAGTTATTATTATTATTTTTTACTTACCAAATTTAATAGTTATTATAATTACTGTGAGGATGCTGAAAATTTAATAATGAATCTGTGGTTTGCTGTGTTCTCATCATATATGTACATATACATGTATACCAAACTTTCTAAGAGTAAATATAAAGGATTACAGTGTAATCTGTGTTGCTTAAAGTATGTTTCCTTTTCTATAGTTAATCCCAATAGTCCTTTCAAAAGGTGAGGTGTAGATGGAGGGAATATTTGCAATGTTGGTCTGTAGGTTTTTTGTTCCTAAAGCTATTCTGAACCTTTGAAAAAAGAGTGATAGAAAGGCATTTTGAGTTGTGTTCAAAGTATTGGTGTACTAATATATTCAGAAACAATGATATTGAGTGAAATGCACCTATCGATTGGTATTATTTGATTCATCAGAAACCTAAAATTTTAACTTTTTCCCCTGTGAATATACCTTTGGATTATTATAAAATAATTCTTTCACAGTTCCTGGAGAAAACAAATTGGTTAATTAGATTTTAGGCTGAGTTACTGATTCATACATTCCATAAACATCTGATGAATGTTTGGTGTATATAAGGCACTGTACTAGACTCCAGGGACACACTGGTTAATCAGGGTGCATAAGATATGGTTGCTGTTCTCGTGGAGCTTACAGCTTACTGAGGGAGACAGGCAGTAAAAAGCAAATAACTGTAAAATGATTACAAACAGTGATATGTGCTTGGAAAGAAACAAAAAGAGTGATGTGGTAGAAAATAATAAAAAGAGACCACTATAAATGAAATGGCCAAGAAAGGCCTTTATGACATTCAAAAGAGGAAAGGCACAAGGGAGGGAATATTTCAGGCAAGAGAAACAGAATGGCCAAAGGGTCTGAGGCATGAAGAAGGATATTCAAAGAACAGAGAGAACGCTAGCGTGGCTGTAGCAGGGTGAGCAAATGGGCAGTGTGACATGAGATATTCAACCATCTTCCCCTCCCCCCTTTTTAATGAGAGAGGGACAGTGAGAGAGAGAATCAATTTTATTTACTTTTTTATGTGGCCATGGCTCCAATACTTTGTTGTGTACGTGGTGCTGGGGTTTGAAACTGTATCCAGGCGCATGCTAGGCAAGCATTATAACTACTGAGCCACTGCTCCAGCCCTCCATCTATCTTTTCACATAGCATAATAGTAGCAATCAAAATCCTAGAGCAAGAATCAGGAAACTATATCAGGTAAATTAGCCTACTTCCTATTTTGATCAGGTTTTATTGGAACACAGATGTGCCCATTTATTTACATATCATCTGTGACTGCTTTTGTGCTAAAAGCAGTATTTGCTAGAGGCCACATGGTTTACAAGGCTGAAAATATTTACCATCTGGCTGTTTACAAGTCACTGGCTATTGCCAGGCATGGTGGCACATGCCTATAATCTCAGCAGCTCAGGAGACTAATTCAGAAATATTACAAATTTGAGGCCAGCCTCAGCAATAAAACAAGTTACTGACCCTTGTTGTAGAGTATGGACTAAATAAGAACTGAAAGCACAGACATTAAAAAGGTCAGGCTTTCCTTCTTTCAAAAAGAGAGAGAGAGAGAAAGAGAGAATCAACTTTTATTTAGTTTTTCATGCAGCCTTCCTTGTTCCAAGACTTTGTTGCTTACATGGTGCTGGGGTTTGAACTCACGCACTCACGCCGCCAGGCAAGAGGCACTGCTCCAGCCCCAGGTCAGGATTTCTTAAAGCATAGAACCAGTCATTACAATGGGCTTGTAATTGCTTCAAATGAGAAAGACATAATGATAAGAAGATCAATGTCAGTAGAGGCAGACTTTTGAGACATAGATGTCACAAGGGAAGTAGAAATGTCTCTAAGGTCAGTATATGATTTCAAAAGTACAAGGAACTTAGATAAAAGAATTGCTTTCTTCATCCAAGGGGGTCAGGAGTCTTAGTCAAAGCCAGAGAATAGTATATTTGCAAAGAGAAAATGTTGTTCGGTTCAGGAACATAGGACACCATGTACAAAGAAACAAGATTTACAGTAGCACAGAGGACAGCTCTAAGCACTGCTAATACACATTTACTATGACTGGAGGTTTGAGTATATTTACTATTCCAGTAATTAGCAAGGGTAGAGCTACTAATTTAAACATACAAAGAAAGCTTTCACAAGCCACCTTAACAAAATTAAGTCACTCTTTTCTAGATCATAAGTCACTTGGGGCTTGAGTGGTTGCTTGGTGGTTGTGGAGCTTGCCAGGCATGTGTGAGGACACAGGTTCGAACCCCTGCACCATGTGTATAACAAAGTGTCAGAGCAATGAAAGCCACATGAAAAACTAAATAAAAATTGATTTTCTCTTTCTCTCACTGTTCCTCTTTCTCTTAAAAAAAAAAGTCATCAGCCTGGTAGACCATGAGTTATGTCTGACTCATAGTTGTTTTGTTTGGCTTGCATAGTTTCTTACAAAACTACATGCTTAAATAAATTAAAAAAAAAAAGCCCCATATTTAGCAAATAGGACCATTTTACTTCCATATGGGAACAATCAGCTAAAGCTGAGAAGCAAATGTAATTTGTAGATAAAACAGGTAAAGATGGTTCCTGACTTATGCTGGTTCAATTTCCAAGTTTTTGAGTTTATCCAAAAGGGATATGTTTTCAATGGGAACCATACTTCAGAATTTGAATTTTGATCTTTTCTGAGACTAGTGATATGTAGTCTGATACTCTGATGATGTTGCACAGTGGCGGTGAGCCTCAGGGTCGCAAGGGGTAACAATTAATACTCTACAGTGTACTATATTATGTTGCTAAGTTATGGTGTTTGGTAAGTTAGTTCTATTAAATGCATTTCTGAATTACAATATTTTCAATTTAAGATGTTTATTGGGATGCTACCCCATGGTAAACTGAGGAACTATCTATATTCCAAATTTGCCACAGTTTTCACCACTTCTTTTACCTTACATTCCAACTGACCCACCCCCACGCAACTAATATGCTACAGTTTGAATGCATCCCCCTCAAAATCCAGGTGTTGAAACTCAATGGCCAGTGTGATGATATTAAGAGATGGAGCCATTAAGAGGTGACTAGGCTATGAGGGCTCCTTCTTAGTGATTGGGATTAAAGTTTTATGAAAGGGGCTTCACACAGCAGTTTGACTTGCTTATCGTTCCACTCTCCACATGTGAGGACATGGAGTTTCTCCTCTCAGGGTCATGTAGCCTTCAGCAGACAGCAGAACCACCTGGTGCCTTTACCTTAAATATCTAAGATTCTAGAAGTGTGAGAGAATAAATTTCTAGACTCTAAAAATTACCCAGTCTTAGCAATTTTGTTATAGTAGTACAAAATGAACTAAGATACCTACCAAGACGGTTGGCATCTAATTGTGTAACCTCTGGTTCTCATCTTATAAAGATCATATCCGGTACCCTATTAGCTCCTTTCAATATATGTTTTTTGAGCACTGACCTTGTCTCAGATACTATGCATCAATAACACATTTCTAACTTTTATCTTAGGCAGAATAATGACAGTGCGGAGGAATGATCAGCTTTGATTTGTCAGGCCAGGAAACATTACTAGGGAGATGTTTCAGGCAAATCTTAAAGGATAAGTAGAACTTTGCTAGAGTATCCCAGGCAGAAGAAACAATATACATGTAGTTCCAAAAGATGAAATAGAGAGAAGCTGTAGGCAAGTGAGAGAGTTATGAGTGCTGGGATTATCAAGAATGGCTTTTATGGCTACCTTAAAAAGCATGATTTTTATTCTATGTGTAGAAGGGCATTACTTACTGAAGGGAGGAAGCATAGCCAGGTTTATGTATTATTGGTAGTAGCATAGAGGAGAGTTTATAAGATAGAAGACTGGAGCCATAAAGAACAGTTAAGTAGAAAACTGACAAGATCCAGGTTGAGGCTGGAAGGCATGAAGCAGTAGTGAGAAAAGAGATGAGAAATTGAGTAGGGATGGTGACTGAATGTGGAGGATGAGAGAGAAAATGTGTCAGGGAGGATCTTCAGGTTTGACGCCTGAAAGACAAAGTGGATAAGGAATGCAAGAGAATGATATTTGGGAGGATGAGAATGGGTGGTATAAAGCTGGAGGTGTCTGTAATTAAACAGATGTCGACTACCACTGAGCACCTGGCCGAGTCAAGAATCATGAGGAAGGTCAGTACAGGACAGAAAGACTTGGGAATGCTCTGCATTTAGGAGACACTAGAAGACACTGTGATGAATAATATCACTTAGAAATATGCAGAGTGACATAAAAAGGAATGCATATCCCTAAGAATCCCCAACACTGTCAAACAAAAAACAAGGGGCAAAGCTTGGCAGCCTTGCTGCATAGAAGCAGGAGATGTAATGACCTGAGGTTGGGGTTAGCAGCAGACATGAAGAAAATCAGATAGCAAGGAATTGAGATGCTGGCAAATGGTCAGTACAAATTATATAACCCAGCTGGGTGTGATGGTGTACGCCTGTAATCTCGGCTACTTGGGAGGCTGAGGCAGGAGGATCACAAGTTCAAGGTCAGTGTAGGCAATTTAGCAATGTCTCAAAATAAAAACTAAACAGTGAGAGAGGTGTAGCTCAATAGTAGTGCATCCTTGAATTAAATCATCCAGGACTGCAACAAAAACAAACACAAAAAATACAATAAAAAAACCAAAACAAATAATAAAACAGGTTCTAGATGGATAGGGAAAAAAACATTGAAGGGATGGATTAGTATAGGATTGTCAGATTGGTTGGGGGACAAAAAGATGTCCAGGAAAATCTGATTTTCAGATAGAGTATTTTTTAAGTATAAATATGCTCCAAATATTGTATAGGGCATACTTATACTAAATATTTTTTAAAAAATTAGTTTATCTGAAGTTCAAATTTAATTGGGTAGCGTGCATTTTATCTGGCAATTATAGTAAGGAAAAAAGAAAAAAAGGTGAAGTTCTAAGGTCAAAGGGTCAGGGCACAGTCTAAAGGAGTAAGAAAGCCCCTCCTCCACCAGGTGCTGGGCATGGAACCCAGGAACTGGTTCATGTAGGCAAATGTTATATCACTGAGCCACACCTCCAGCTGTTGAAAGTTTAATACTAACCACTATAATTTAGAAATTCAGATACGGAAGAGTTGGGGGTGATTAAAAAACCAGGGAGGCCCCATTGGAGTTTGTGGCTGAAACAAAATAGAAATGTAGTCTTAGAAGAAACACTGAGCATAGAGTATTAGATGAGTCATTAGCACGAATACTGAAGTCTACTAAAATGATGATTGGAGGGCAGACGGGAGGAGTATAAGCCAAGTATCAAAGTGAAAAAGTGTGGTGTTATGACCAGGAACTCAGTGAAGGATGATATAATGATACCATAAAGATCTTGTAGGAGCAAGGGCTTTTTGCAAATGTTAAAAGGACAATAATAACCTGAAATTCTGTAACATAGAACAAGGTAGGTGATTCCTAACTCAGAAAGAATAAGCAATGTTCAAAAATGTAGTCTGTGTTCCCAGAGAACAGCCCGGTTTCCCAGATGGAGACGTCAGGTACAGGATAGTGTTTTCAGTAGAGCTGTTATAGAGGGTAGAATGAAAAGAGGTGCAGAGATGATCAGTGAACCAACAGTGAATACCAACAACAAAAAAAGCAAAAAGGAACAAACAAACAAAAAAAGAACTTAATCTTGCCTTGAAAGAGAAGGGAAGGTTACTCTAAGGAAGTGAGGTTTGAGTTGAATATATCTTAAAGGTTCTTCATATTCAACTGGTCCAAGGCCAAAGAATACCTGACACTTGCCACTTTTTCAGTGATTCCTAGTTCAGTGAATGATACCACTTTCATTAAGTTATTCAGGTTAGAAATGTAAGAGGCATTCATGATATCTGTCCCCCTTTGTTCATTATCTAAACTATAACACAAGCATCAGGTAAATGAAGCATTCCAAGCAGAGGGAATAACATGAAATGTTCACGTGCTGAAAGACATGGTGTATTCTGAAATTAAAAACCTATTACCTTTACACTGAGGAAGGGACTAGATCCTGAAAGGTTTTATAGGCCATACTAAGGATTTTGTTCTTTATTTATCCTAGGAGAAATGGAAGACATTGACAAGTCTGAAGCAAGGGAACAGATGTAATCAGATTTAGGTTTTGAAAACAACATTCTGTTGGTAGAATGGAGAACAGATTTGAGAAAGCTAAAATACATGTGGATCAGAAAAAAGGCTAATGTAGTTGCATAATGAGTAGTGGGGGTGCTTAGCATAGGGCGCCAACAGCAGAGGTGGAGAGTCAGTGGATGATTTCAGTACTAGTGAGATGATGATGAAAGGAGCTAATGAAAAGTGGTAGAAATTCTCTCCTAGTTAAACTTTGTTAGGAATGAAATCAGAACGGAAATGGGTGATTATACAGTAGAGGAATAAATTTCCTCTCATTGGTCAGTTCCTGACTTAATTAAGCATGTTTTAAAATAGTCGGTATTGCCTTTAGACCAAGGTAAGGAGACCTCTTCTTGCTGCAGAGGGCAAGGAGTCCATGAGGTCAAGGGGCCATGCCTCAGAAGCTTGCACTTTTTGACTGCTTATATCTATGAAAGCAGGCTCAGCTGCTCATTGTACCTCACTATTTGCAGAGAGTATAGATGTAGACACATGCTTTAATATTGTTCGGTACATGCACAGCCTCATTTGGTGTGGTGGGTGAAGAAGCTAGGGGAGGGAAGAGGAAGGAATCAGTCTGGGGACTTTGAGAATTCTAAATTTAAACCTAACTTTCTAGATCATTATAAAAGTGGATTTGTCAAACTCTAATAGAATATATTTTATATAACAGTTTGTTATCTTGATTTTATAATTTAAATTATTTAGACAGATGGTACATGGGTCTTGTCCAGACTCTGCCAATTATACAGGGTTGTATAACGTATTAATGTGCAAAGATTAACAAATTCACACAGATAAAAGTACACTTTAGTTGGGTCTTTAACAAGTCAGGTTTTCCACACTTCAGTGTGGTAGATGAATGTATGGTACAAGTTCCCAGGCAGTACATTAATGTATATAAAAGACACTTCTCTAGGTCAGGAGGATCAACAATTAAGAAATTACTATTATTTGCAGTACTGGGGATACCATGCAGCAACATCCCAAGCCACTTTTTATTTTATATTTTGAGACAGAGTCTAGCTAGATTACCCAGGCTGGGACTGAAGTTGTGATCCTTCTGCCTCAGCCTCCCAAGTAGCTGGGATTATGGGTTTGTACTATTGTGCCTGGCTAAGAAATTATTCTAATTATAATGATTTCAGTATGATTTTGAAAAGCCTTTTCAAAACAGCATAAGTTTAGAGTGTGGAAGGGACCTTAAAGATCATGGAATCAAATTTACTTATTTAACAGATAAGAAAACAGAGGTCTTGACAGGTGAAGACAGTCCAAGGTTGGTCACAACTCTTGAGTTGGCAGATGATTTCCAGTCCTACCTATCCTCTTCGTCCACTCTCCCACCAGTGCTACCATTTATGAAGACATCTGTTGCCAGTCAATTCCAATTACAAAATTTTCACCCTTATGTATTAAAGGAATTACATATTTCATTATTCTAAAAATCTTTAGGCACCTAAAATTAAATATATCTATAAACCAATGTTAAATTTTGATCACTCTTCCCCAAATCTAAAGAGAAAGGTGAAAGAAAAGACGAAAATGGAAGCAAAAATTCCAAATTTCTGAGGTCACAAGAATGGATATTCCTGAAATGTTACTTTTAACTGCTTCATATGTAACTTAGGGCTCCTCTCAGGAATCATAAAATTTCCTCTCACGGGTCTATTGAGTTGACTACTATTATTTTTACATTAATTCCTTTACTTTCTGATCTCATGTGACACCTAAGAGTTAAAACCATGCTCTTTGCTATGGTTACAACTGTATTGTAACCCGTCTCCCCAAATTCCTTACTTTTAAATCTAAAAATCAAAGTGCCCACTTACAAAGTATGGTGCACTCAGGACTCTACTACACAATAAAATACAGAAACATAAAAATCTTGGTTTTCAAACAAATATCGCTAACGGATTTTTCTTGATGAGTTTTAGGTATAATTATATATTAAAAAAATCAAACGCTTTAATTTTAGAAGTCTCCAAACCCAGGGTTCTCTTACCTTCAAGCTCGGAAGGCACCCGAGAGGAAGTATTCTGTTCGCGAGACACTATCTTCCCCCAAAGTTTGCGATCTCAGCAATGGTACTCTGTCTTGTCACCTCATCAAGTGATTTTTTTAGCCCATCCCATCAATCGACTACAGACTAACAGAGAAAGGATTTATTTCTCCGCAACAGTTCCCTGAGCATCACCGAAATGCAGGTTTCCGAACGCGCAGAGGCAAGAAGGGAAAGGCACCCCGTGAAAAAAGGAAGAGAAAGTGGTACAAGTACGACAAAATCTTCGAGGCGGGGACGAACTTTCTCTCGGTCGGGGGAGGTTCTGGGGTTCGGAGTCGAGAATCTTCCCCGTTCACACTGGCGACAGTTGAAGACCCTCCCCCTCGCAGCTCTCCGAACTGCTCAGCCGCGCCCGGGAGAGCTCTGACCTCCAAACCAAGTCCGCTTCGCAAGCCCAACCTTTTGATTTATGTCCGCAACTTTGATTGGCTTCTAGCTGGATCCCTCAGCAAGTCCTGTCCAATGGAGGGCTCTGTCGGTGACCCGCTGCCCCGCCCCCTCCCCGCCCCCGGCGGAGGACCCGCCCCGTGCTCCGCGTCGGGGAGCGGAGGAGAGTAAATACAACAGGAGCGCAAGATGGCGGAACCGCCGAGCCCAGTGCACGGCGCCGCCGCCGCCTCAGTCGTTTCCGAGAAAGAACCATTTGTCAAGCTGCAGTCTTCCTCCCGGGATCCACCGTGTTCTCTGTCCGCAAAGAAGGTTCGGACTGAGGAGAAGAAGGCGCCGCGGAGAGTGAACGGAGAAGGGGGTAGCAGCGGGAACAGCAGGCAGCTGCAGCCGCCGGCGGCACCTTCGCTTCAGAGCTATGGCAGCCCCGCGGCTTGGAGCTTCTCTGCTCTGTCTGCTGCCCCCACTCCGTCCTCTTCTCGGAGCTGTTTCGCTTTCCCTGCGGGCACGGCGGTCCCCTCTTCAGCCTCCGCTTCCTTGTCTCAGCCCGTGCCGCGCAAACTGCTGGTCCCTCCTTCGCTGCTGCACGCCCAGCCACACCATCTCCTGCTGCCCGCCGCCGCTTCCTCCGCCAATGCCAAGCCGCGCAGACCTAAGGAGAAGCGGGAGAAGGAGAAGAGGAGGCACGGTGTTGGCGGGGCCGCCCGGGAGGAGAACGGCGAGATGAAGCCGCTTCCGCGAGGTGGGTGCTGGCTGGGGAGGGGAGGGGACGCCCGGGTCCCCGCCACCTTTGCGCCCGCGGGGTCCAGGAAGGGGGAGCGCGGTCGCCGCGTGCGCCAGTCGGGAGGAGCTGGAGGCGTCCGGTTCTCAGGCGATTTTGCAGTCCCCAAGGGGACAGGAAATAGAGCCTGTAATTTTGGTGGCCGAGAGGGGAATGGCGTAAACGCTGTCATTTTTTCCCTCCCGATTAATGCGCTTCTGCATTCGTTGAAATCGGTCTAGAGGACACTTCTAGGTGTGTTTGGCCAGGGAGGAGATGGAGGAAACGAGATGGGGGAAGGGTTTGGTCTTTACAAGATGCTTGATAACTAAAGAAACTGTTTAGATGTGATCGTAGGGGTTCGTATTTGTGAATACGAACCTCAGAAAATCCTGTCAAAGAAAGGGGTGTGGAGAGCATTGGCATCGGCTGGAAGCTACCAGAGGCCTGAGCATTTCATCCCTATTAGGGAAATGAGGTAGTGTGCAGGGCCCCAAGTGTGCTGTTTGATAAGGTGCGCAGCTCCATCCTCCTCTCCGCCCCATATTCTTAAGTCTTTTGAGTGATCCTATCTGAAATATCACCCTTCAGATATCACCTTTCAGCCATATTCTTTTTTTCTGCAGCAAATGATAAAAATCAGGAGCTTTGACTTGTTTTGGTCACATCAAGTGGTTGCAAAATGTTTTAGCATCAGAAAAAGGCAAATTCTTAAGCGTCCTTCTCAGACAGTTTTTTAAAAATGTACTCTAGTCATAATTTTTCAAGACAGCATTTCTTTAAAATAGGTGGTCCCGCCAGTGTAGGGGTGGATACATAAAGATTTGACACGTGTAGACTGGTTGGAAAGTAGATCTTAGTAATTACAAGCTTAAAGCTTGTAATGATCTTTATTATACATATACATTGCTACAGTGTTGTGAAATAAAATCTTTTTGTTTTTTAATAAAAAGTGAAATCAAAGAAGTTTTAGCATAGCTGATCTGATGTAGCTTAGATCATAAAAAAGTGCTGTTTGAAGTAGAATGGCTTATTTTTCACAATAAAAAAAAAGCTACCCATGCCTGTATGTAGTAAGGTGTTATTGCCCATGATGTTTTTGTCCATAGCAAAGCTTTGACATCTAAGGCAAGCCAGTCATCAGGTACTCTGGTGTAGTGTAAAGATCTGTCAGCTCTGGAGAGAGGGTTGCTTTTACAAAAGTGGTTTTGAAGATGGAGTTTATACCCCTCTTACTTAGAAATTTTAGGTGGTTATTTTATTAAAGCTTATTTGTTTTAGTGGTTAAATATAAAATACAAGTGCCTGGAAGTCTGTCCGTATGCATCTTGGTATCAGTCTTATTTGTGGTGTGTAAACAGTACCTTTGTTTTGTAAGTTCTCCTAGGAGGTGAATATTAGTCTTTGAATGACTGCAAATATGTAAGTATGCATTTTTAGAAACGATTCTGACTTAAAACGTGGTGTACACAAATGGCCTTTAAAGTGAAATGGCTGTTGAAGCCAAGCTCTGTGGTGTACTCCTTGTCCCAGCTACTTGGAGGCTGAGGCAGGAGGATTGCAAGTTTGAGGTCGGCCTGGGCAATTTAGTGAGTCACTGTCTCAAAAATGAAAGGACTGGAGATATAGTTCAGGAGTATAGTGCTTGCTTGGCATGTGCGAGGCTCTCAGTTCAATCCCAGTTACTGAATGTGGGGGATAGTGAAAATGGCTGTGCAAGAGTAATTTTTATAATCTCTTAAATTACATTTAGTTTTTTTTTTTTGGTATTGGGAATTGAAACCAGGGTGCTCTACTGCTGAGCTACATTCCCAGCCCTGTTTTATTTTTTATTGTGACACATGGGCTTGCTAAATTGCCTAGCCTGGCTTTGAATTTGAGATCCTGCTTCAGCCTTCCAAGTCCCTGGGATTATAGACCTGAGCCACCATGTCCCTCTTAGAATCCTCTTTAGGGAAACCACTTATATTTTTTTTTTTTTAAAGGGAGGGAGAGAGTGAATCAGTTTTTAGTTTTTTAATCTGGTCTTCTTTGGTCCAACACTTAGTTGTGTATGTGGTGCTGGGGATCAAACCCGGGGTCCATGTGCATGCCAGGCAAGCGACATAACCGCTGAGCCTCTGCTCCAGCCCTACCACTTACATTTTTAAGCCTAAATATAGGAATGATAGCTTTTACATTAGATTTTCCCAAGACTCACATGGATATTTTTTAGGAGTTTTAAAATCTTTTTTTGGACATAAATGCTATTTTATTGAGAAAAAAACTAAGAAAACAAAAAGTGTGCTTTTTTAGTATCTTGATGATAAATTTAATGGTGCAAAACTTTCCTTTTAAATTTGGGAAATATTCACATCATTTTAAAGTTTGGATGTAACTGAATTGAGTTTCTGTTTTAACTAAGAAATAGTGGTCTTTAGTAGGATTACATATGTGACTTTATTATAGATCTAATTGCAAATATGTAAGTCCTGATTTGTATTATAATGTTCATTTCTATGTGCCCTCTGTAAACATCTTAGTGAATGGACGAACATGTATCTGTTAAGGCATGTATCTCTGATGTTGCCCTAAGTTGGCAGTACCCATTTCAGTAGCCCTTCAATTATCCATAGTTCATGGATTGAATATTCTTGAGTCAGAACTGAAGTAAACTCTAAAGACGTTTAAAAAAGGAAAATAGTTTCTCCCTCAGCAAAACAAAAGTGATATATGGAGTTCCCAGAAGAATTGGCCAGTTCCAACTAATAAACTTTTAAGCTTCTGTATTTAAAGTTTTTTAAAATCCTTAGAACAACTTTATTTTTATATCACTTATCATGCTAACGAAGTATTCAAATTGAATGAAAGTGTGTATATGCAAGGCATTCAGTACATGTTGAGCCTGAAGCATGGTTTTTAATTTTTTTTAATCTCATGAGTCAATCCTGACAGAATAAGGATCATAGACTGTAAATTTGAAAGCTAGGAGGGATGAACAAGAGAATTATGAAAGCATTCTATTATAGGCCCATTGAATACAAGGACCAGTATCTTATACAACTAACATCTCCTGAAAACCATCTGGTGATAGTGCTGTAGCTGACTTGTGTGATAGTGTAAGTCATCAAATAAAGGTTAAATTTGTTTCTTATAAAAAGAAAAAGTGCAAAATAGTGAAAATTCTTAAAATTAGTAATAGCTGGGCGAGGTGGCACATGCCTGTAATCCCAGTGATTTGAAAAGCTAAGGCAGGAGGATGACAAGTTCAAGGCAGCCTGAGCAACTTAGCTGTCTCAAAAGAAAAAAGATATAAAATAAAAAAAAAGGCTGGGGATACAGCTCAGTAAAAACTCCTGGGTTCAGTCCCCACTATGGCAAACAAAAACAAACAAACTAAACCTAGAAAATAGCCAGGTTGGGTGTTATGGAGGTAAAGCTGCTGGAATTAGCCCATTTTTCTCTAAGATTTAATTGTTGAGTTGGAAAAACATGGCAAGTAGGAATGGACATGTATGAAGGTATCCACTCCAACATTTAGAATTATATTATGGTAAACAATAGAATGAATAAATTATTAGCTATTGTGTGCCTTCAGTGAGTCTGATAACCATAATTCGTATAGATCTTATGATTTTTATAGTTTTTGCTTTGCATTTTTTCCCCATTAGAAATACATGAGGTATTCCAAGACAAAAATCAGACCATTTCAGTGAATTTGTGCTGTGAAAAGGTAGTTACAGAATTTAATTCTAATGGAAATACAGGCTTTTCTTATTATTGAATAATTTTGGGGTATCTGAATACAGTGATTTTAAAGGAATGGATGTTTGAAGAATTTTCAAGTACATCTTCTCCATCTTTTTAATATTACTTCACAATTTTGGGTGAGTTTTCATCATATAACCAAATATTTGTTATTGTTGAGAGAATAGTTAGCTGTGATTTCATTCTTTTGTGTTACCTTTTGTATTTCATGTCTAATTTTTAAAAAGTTTGTTTAGTTTTCTCTGACAAAAGTCTTTCTCTATTCTCCAATAGCTCCATAAAATGCTTCTCAGTACAGTTTTTCACATGGGCATATCTGTCAGGTAAACTTATCAGTTCCATTTGTTCCTATAGATATCCTTTCTGTAGATGTCCTTCCTGCTTGTGTCTGGATTGTTTACTTTTTTTTTTTTTTTTTT
>PVKS010020477.1:0-36762 GCA_004027875.1 Aplodontia rufa | reverse complement strand
GGGGGGGCTCTGGAGGGGGTAAATGTAATATTCAGATTATATATATATTATATTTTTTGGTTAGAAGCAGGTTTGATTGTTCAATAAATAAATTTCTTAATAAAAATAAATAAATAATTAATTAATTAAAAAAAAGAAGGTGGTTGGGGTGTGTGTTCTGGATTGGATGATTTACATAGAAAGGAACACTCTAACCCTGGGCTGGAAAGTCTCTCAAAGGTCCACAAGACTCCAAAATGTTAAAGTATCAAAAATACAGAATAAACAGACATGATTAACACAGCCATAGTTAGGGCCAATTAGCGATACCACCTTTTATCATGCCATAAGGAAAAAAGTCAGATTCATGGCATATTATACAACTCTTGCCAATATCTGTTTTATAGAATTGTAACTATTTTTTTCTAATTATTCCTATATAACAAACCACCCTAAAACTTAGTGGCCTAAACCAGCAACTGCTTTATTTGCTCATGATCCTGCAATTAGGGCTGAGGTCAGCTGGGTGGTTCTTTTGCAGGCCTTGCCCTTGTTCACTGCATTTAGCTAGTGGGACAGCTGTGGGCTGGGTTCAGCTGGAGTGTCCACAGCTGGGCCTCTCTCTACACTTTCTCCCTGGTGACTCAGGGCCTTGCCTTCTGCTAGTGATCTCTCCAGCACAGAAGCTGGACGTGCTCCTTAGCACTCCAGGGCATCCAAGAATGCAGAAATAGAAATTGCGCTTCCCCACATTCTTGTGGTTAAACCAAGTCAGAGTCCTAGCCCAAAGGGAAATCCAAGAAGGCAAGACTGCCAGGAGCTGTTTGTACTGATGGATATGGACAATTACCAGAAGCCACTCAGCCAGGCTGCAAACCCCCTACTCACTGGTTTGGAATCTACAGACTCCCAGCCCTCATTGGAACCTATTGTCTCAGGCCCTTATCAGAGGATCCCCACCCTACTGAGAAACTCAGTTTAATCCCCACTTACTGAAAAACCCAGTGTAACCAGAAAACTTCCACCTTGGCCCCCTCCCCCCTCATTCCCTCCATATCTACCCCAGGCTGTAAGTGGCAGGTGGGGCCCAGACTCCACCAGGCCCCCCTCCACAGGTTTCTCCTGAATAAACCTGTGTTACTGTTGAGCCGCTGCTCTCCTAATGCCTTCATTTTTGTCTCTTTCCTTACATGTACCAGGAGGGGTGATCCTTTGGAAACCATCAATACAATGAACTGTCATAATAGGTGAGGCAGATGTTAACCCTTCCAGCAATCCTTTTGAAGATTCTCAGACCCTTGGAGATAGAGATCCAGCCCACCCTGGCGAGGATATAGACCCTGATGTTTGCCAGCCATAGGGGCTGCGTGAATGTTTTGGGCTTTCCCTTAAAGAAGTGACAGTTAGAAAGATATACCTATTTTCTAGAGGAAAAGTTTTGCAATGGCAGAGGCCCGTTTTCAATAATCAGGCTTCAGAAAATGCTGTATTTTTAGACAACGTGTACCAGGTCACTCCTGACCAAAGAGTGATTCATCACTGGGATGAATCCACAAAGGACCATAAGTGTCACATACTTGGATTCTCAGCCCATCCATGGAAGGATGTTTCTTTGCCTTTTTCAGCTTATGGTAGAAAAAGTTGTTTGGATAATTGAATAATCTTCCTCTAAAGAAATAAAGGAAATGCTGGAAATTAAAAAGTAATAAAAGTATCATGAGACTTTCCAAATGCCAAATTTCTTCCCCAGTTTTACTTTTTCTTTTTTCTTTTTTTAAAGAGAGGGACAGAGAGAAAGAGAGAATAAATTTTATTTAGTACTTCATCTGATTTTCGTTGCTTCCACACTCAGTTATTGTAGGTGGTGTTAGGGTTTGTACCTGGGTCCTTGCGCATGCCAGGCAACACTGTAACCACTGAGCCACCGCTCCAGCCCCAATTTTACTTTTTCTTTAAAAGAAAGAAACAAAGAAAGAAAAAAAGCCAATGCATTATCAGGATTGTTCTAAATTCCTAGTTTGGAATTTAGACTCGAGAGGGTAGTTTGCTCAGCGAGATTTCTGAACACTTTCTCATGAAGATGGATTTGCTGTTTTTTCAGAAGCACTTGAAGAACAGCTGCTCAGACTTTCCCAATACAGCGCCCCTAGCGGCAGAGGAGAAGAATGCATGAAACTGGACTCCAGTGTTTCTTTAAAGAGAAAGGGAGAAAGTGAGAGAGAGAAAGAGGGGAGAGAGAATCAGTTTTATTTATTTTTCCATCTGGAGTTTGTTTCTCTGACACTTAGTTGTGTATTTGGTGCTGGGGTTCAAATCTGGGTCCTGTGCATGCCAGGCAAGCCCTGCAACTGCTGAGCCACCACTCCAGCCTCGGGACTCCAGTGTTCATGTAACCGAAAACATTTCTCTTTCTGTTCTTCCTTTAATCTTTCATTTTTGTGACAACTTTTCCTTTTGCTCCATGGTACATTCATAGTTTTTTAGAACAAAATATGGTATTTCAGGTTACTCGTCATTTATTGTTCCTCAGCCCCCCCCCCCAACCTCACCTTCTCTCCCTTTGGTTTACAGGATGTCTTTGACAATGTGAATTTTTTTTTAATTTTAGATATATTATTTGGCAGTTACTGCATCCCTCAATCTTCACTTTTCTGTTCAACACGTTTTGCAATGAGTTCTGAATTTCCCTTTCAAGTTTGTCCCTCCTTGGATATTCTTCAGATTGGGGATGAACTTTAATGTTCCCTATCTTTTTTTTTTTTTTTTTTACAGTTTTAGAGGAGTTTATTAGGTGCTCACAGTTTTAGAGGTCTCTGTCCATAGATAGCCAACTCCTTTGCTCTTGCCCCAGGTGAAGCAGAACATCATGGTGGAAAGGAATGCAGAAGAAAACAGCTCAGAACATGGCACCAGGAAATGGAGAGAAAGCTTCCCTCCCCATGGACAAATATAAACCCCCAAGGGCATGCCCCAGCAACCTGCCTCCTCCAGTCACAGCATACATGCCTCCAGTTACCACCAAGTTCATCTCTATGAGCAAATTAATGCACTGATTAGGTTAAAGTTCCAGTAACCCAATCATTTTACCTCTAAACTTTCTTGCCTTGTCTCCCACATAAGCTTTTGAAGGACACCTAATATCTAAACCATAAAAAGGTATTTTTAATTTTATTTTTCATCTCAGAAAATAAATAATTCTTTTAACTCTTCTGGACTTTTTGGTGCCCTAAGTCAGAAGCTGGAGAAAAGCTAAACTCCACAATATTGATTGTTCCCTATCTTTATAGTTACTCTCCTATCATTGCTTAATAACTCTTCATATTAAACCGCTCCTGTTTTGAACATGTGCTTTCTGTTTTGATTGGACGCTGCCTCCAAAGACTTCCACTGTACCATTCTCCCTTGTTTTTCTCTTGCTTCACTAATTGCTCATTTGATACTTTCCCCACCTCATGTGTCCCTTAAACAGCTACAGATCCTGGGCTCCTGTTTCCAGCCCTCTGCATATTCATCCTAGATCATCCTACCTACTCCCATGAATTCTGTTATCACCTTTATTCTGGTTATCCCTGAACCTTTTTTTTTATAAGGAGCATCAACCTTTTTTATTGAGGGCCAGACTTCTACTTTTATCAGCTGACTGGATACCTCTTAGCAAATGTCCTGTGGCACTTCGAATTTAAATGTCTCAAAATTCGTTACATCCTCCGCAGAATCTGTTTCTCCTCCTGTGTTCCCAGTCTTAACACCACCATCATCTCAGTCACCTAAATTAGGAACTTTGAAGTTATATTTGACACCTCCTCATTTCCCAGGTCCAGTTGCCAAAATTCTGTTTATTCTAGCTCTAACACACACACACACACACACACACCCTCTCTGCTTCTGCTTCCGTCTAGTCCAGGACTGCAACATCTCTTGCTTGGTTCTTGGTGGGGATCCCTGACTTACTGACAGTTTCCTGCTTGCTTGTTTGCTCATTTTTTTTTGGTAGTGGGGATTGGGGATTAAATCCAGGGGCACTTAACCACTCAGTCACATCCCCAGCCCTTTTCCATTTTTATATTTTATTTTGAGACAGGTCTAAGTTGCTAAGGGTCTCACTAAGTTGCTGAGGCTGGCTTTGAACTTGCGATCCTCCTGCCTCAGCCTCCTGAGTTGCTGGGATTACAGGTGTGCCCCATTGTGCCCAGCAAGACAGCTGTGTTCTTGTTGTGTCCTCACAAGAGGAGGCAGGAAGTTTAGGTATGTTGTCCTCTTTTTGCAAGCACATTAATCCCATCATGAAGGCGTCACCCTCTTGACCTCATCTAAACCTAAGTATCTTCCAAAAGCACCATTCCCCAATCCCATCACATGGGGGCTAGGACTTCCACAGGTGGATCTGGGAACAATATGAACATTGAGTCCATAATAGGCTGTTACACTGATAGTCTTTTTGCCCCCCCTTATTTTCAGTCTTTCCTCCCTTCTTCTGCACAGATTTCTCTTCTGAAAATGCAGAAATGGTACATCATTCCTTGACCCAAACTTGGCAATAGCTCCTTGTATTGCTTAACCTTGGCACTTACAGAAGGGCAGAGTCAAGGCTCCACCTGTCCATCTTAGCTTCCTCTCCAATGCCTGGGTCCTTCTTCCCACCATCCCTTCTTTGCTCTCCTTACTAATACTCTTTCCTCTGTCCCTATCTGCTTGGAAAGGCAAATCCTACTCATTTTTTTCTGGCCTACTTCCAATATAATAGCTTTTGTGAGGTCTTCTCCCCAGACAGAATTAATTATTTTCTTATTTGTTTATTATAGATCAGAGGTTCTTAACGTTGGTTGCATATTAGAAACACCTGCTGTATTAGTTGGAGTCCTCCAGAGAAATATATACATGTATATGTGTATATATATATATATATATATATATACACACACACACACAAATATATAAGATATATGACATATATAAGATATATATGATATATAATATATATAAGATATATATATATAAAAGATATATGATATATATGAGAATATATATATATATATATGACATATTATAAGGAATTGATTCCCATGATTATGGAGGCTTCAAGACCTAAGATCTTCAACAGGCAAGCTGGAGGCCCAGAAGAGCCAAAACTGTCTTTCCATTTCAAAGATCAGCAGAGCTCAAGACCCAGGAAGAGTCAATATTTCAATTGAAATCTGAAGGCAGAAAAACAAAACAATGTTCCAGCTCAAGGACGGTCAGGCAGGAGGAATTCCTTTTTATTTCAGAGGAGGATCAGCCTTTTTATTCTATTCAGGTCTTCGACTAATTTGATGGGGCCCACTCACACTGGGGCAGGGGGAAGATGGTCTACTTTATCTAGTCTATACCATTAAACACTAAACTCATCCAAACTCCCTTATGGAAACACCCAGAATAATGTTTGACTAAATACATGGGCACCCTGTAGTCCAGTCAAGTTTACAAATAAATGTTAACCATCAAATCTGGGATACTATTAAAATATGATTGTTCTGCTGGGTCCAATCCCAGGGATTTTTATTTCATTGGTTTGGGGTGGAGCCTGGGTATCCATATATTTTTAACTGTTTCATATAGCCAGAGGGAAACCCTGGTTAAAAAATTACATATATATGTATGAATTATAGCCCTCTATATCTCTGGATTCCATATTTGAAAATAAAGAGAATGACTTAAGGGACTTGTGCATCCACAGGTTTTAGTACCTGTGGGTGATCCTGGAGCCCAACCTCCATTAATACTGAGATACAATCTGTAGGGTGTGTGTGTGTGTGTGTGTATAACATAAATATAAAATATAATATATATATGATATACATATAAAATCCAATAGCATTTGGGATCCTTGAGTGCAGGGACTGGTCTTACCCATGTTTACTGCAACACTTTTGCCTGGTGCTAAACTGATGCTTAATGCTTCATTGAACCACACTGTGGCACAACTGTTATGGGTTGAATTATGTCCCCAGAAAAGTTGAAGTCCTAACCCCTAGTACCTCGGTATGTGACATTATATGGAGATAGGGTTTCAGCAGATGTAATTAGTTGTGATTAGATTATACTGGAATAGGTATACTTCTAGTCCATGGTGACTGATGTCCTTACAGCAGAAGAGACATAGAGAAACTTGGGTGGGGGGACATCATGTAACAATGAAGGCAGAGACTATAGTTTGCAGCTATGAGGCAAGGGACACCAAGGATTGCTAGGAAGTGGTAAGGAAGGAGTCCCCTACAGTTTTCAGAGGGAGCATGGCCCTGCCAACCCCTTGATATTGTACTTCCATTCCCAGTAGCTTGATGTGACAATCTTAGGAAATCAATAAAATAACCAGTTGAAGAAAAGATGTGCTACCAGGAGAGTGGTCTGCATTTAACTTATGGGAAGATAGAGTGGGATAGGCAAGGACTGACGGGTCCTCTTTCAGTGTGGGCTCAGGAAGGAGAGTTTGGAACCATTCTCCCTTTGCTTCTTTCATATTCAGAATCTTCCCTATCCAAGTGAACCTGTGATACACAATTAAGTCTCTCGAGTTGAACAACTTTCCATGCAGGATCACCTGGACCTATATCAGGTGTCATTTCCCTACCCACACATCCACGAGATGTTCCTGGCTGATCACTATATCCTTTCCTCCCTGAAGCCCCATCAACCCAGGTTCAGTTACCAGAGCACGTTTCTGGATCCGTAAACTCAGGATGCGTTTTTTTTTGGGGACCAGTTGCCCCTATCAAGGTCATTGAGAGATGCTGCCTGCTCTGCCATCTGCCCCTCACTCTTTGACGTCTCTTTAAATTAAATACCACACCCTGTGGTAGAATTGCTCTTGCTCTATAAATAGCTGACTTGGCTTCAGTTACACTGAAAACACTGCTGAGGAAGAGTGGCAGAGAGAAGCGAGAGGAAGGCCACAGACTCAAGGGCAAATTTCTTAGTCAGAAGACTCCCATCTCTGAGGAATCCCAAGAATTCTCTGTGGAAAATCCCTGGGCCTCTCCCCCACTTCTCTGGTGACTTCCTTTTTCTGACATCTCATCCATTGAAGTGAACATTCTGCTTTTCCTGCCCCAATACTTCTCACCTGAATTTATTTCAGAACTGGAAATTGCTAGCCGGTTACTTTAACAAGAGCACATAGTCTCCTTTCTGTGGATTCAGGGTGCTTTTCTAATTTTAATCATGTCATTACTGAATTAAAATGGAAGCCTTCCACAGGCAGCACTTGTTACTGGTGCCTTCTGCAGCCGTGTCGTTATAATGCCCTCATATAATTTTATGACTGATTGGCCCAGTCTTTTATGGGGCCGCCACAAACCTCACATCTGCTCCCCTGGATGGGCCCTGATAGATTCTACACTTCTTTTTCCTTCTCTCTGTATGGTTTTCTCTAAATTCTCTGTCTCAGCCACATCAAGTGCCCTTTTTTTTCTGCTGGCTGTCACACTTGGGGCACCTCTTCCTGGCTGTCACCACTCTGTAGTCAGTAAGCCCCTGCCAAAGCTTCTTGGGCTGTTTTCCAAATATTTGACCCTGGTCCATTCCCCATTGCTCTCACTACTCACATTCTTCCTGCCTTTTCTATACACACACACACACACACACACACACACAAATTGCATTTCCGCCCTGGATAGGCCCTGACCTCCCCACTTTAGCCTTTCTTACGGGTCATTTGTCAGTTTATTTATTTATTTGAACTGGGGATTGAACTCAGGAGCACTTTATCACTTAGCCCTTTTTATTTTTAATTTCGAGGGTCTAGCTAAGTTGCCAAGGGCTTTACTAAGTTGCTGAGCCTGGCATTGAACCTTCCATCCTCTTGTCTCAGTCTTTGGAGTCACTGTGATTACAGCTGGTACCCTGTGTGCCAGCCTTGAATCTAGTTCCTGCCTTGTGCCCCATAGTGTAAAAACAGAGGTGGGCCTTTGCCTGAGGGCAGGAGTTCTGGCTGCACTGAATGGATTCGTCTTTTGGCTCCCCAGTTCTTCCATCTTGGAAAAATCCCCGAGTTCCTCATAATACGTGTGTGTGTGTGTGTGTGTGTGTGTGTGTGTGTGTGTGTGAGAGACCTTCCCCAGGTGGTTTATTCAAAAGGCAGTTGTTCAAAATACAGAGGACCTGATGGGAGAAGCTATTTCTGGAGTCATCTTTCTCAGAAGTTGGTTTCCATTTCCTCTCTCACTACAAGATCTTTTTTCCAGAATCTGGAATGACTTTGAGATTAGGTACATAATGTACTGCCTCACCATTTTGCAGCTCCCCTGGGATTAGGAAAGCAGGATGGCCAGCCCCAAGAATGCCTGGATGTTTCCTGTTGTTCTCCCCAACCTAAGCTAGCCACCCAACCTGGGGGCTCATTCCTGGGCTTTTATGGCTTCTCAAGGGTCAGCTGCCAGGATGAGCAGCTCAGCATCCTCCTCCTGAAAACTGTGTTAGAAATGCAGTCTTAGGCCCCACCCCTGACGTATTATAGCTAATCTCCTTTTAGCAAGATCTCCAGGTAGTTCTCATGCACACATTTCAGGGTGAGGTGCGGAGGTCTGCAGGACTGTGCTTGAGCTGAGTGGTGGTGCCCACGTGCGTGTGCAACTGTCTGGGGCAGCAGGGACCTGCCCAGAGCCCCTGGTGCAGCTGAAGAGACACCCCCCTGAAGGGGAGCAGGCTAAGTGCAGTTAGAGGTTATCAGTGTGTCAGCAAAGCAACCTCTTTCTGGGGATCGTTTAATTAATGTTAATTGCTCTTGGCCTATTGTGTGACTCAAGCAGGATTTACGGAAAATCACCATTATCTACAACCCTATAAAAGACTCATTGCTTTTAGAGAACTTGTAACTCATGCCTGGAGACACCTTCTGATACTTGATGTATCACCCAGATGTATAAATACTGCCCGCATTTGCGTAATTTCCCATTTACAGGGCCCAGGTGCACCCAGGTGAAGAGCCTGCTCGTCATATGTTTCGATCTGGGTGCCAGTCGGAAAAAATTTGCTTTACAAAGAGAGATGATTTATCCAGCTTTTACTACCCAGCTCTGTGCTCTCATGGATTACATAAATTTCATTGTTATTGTTGTTGCCTTTAGCTTGGGGGATGTTCCAAGTTGCTTCCGCCTCCCTGTGACACCCTCCATTCCTCCTCCTCCTCGTAGGGTTTCATGAGTCAGAAGAGGAAGAGGTAGGCTTGAAATAAAAGTAGTGACAGATGGGCTGGAGTGGTGGCTTGGCAGTTACAACGCTTGCCCGGCATGCGCGAGTACACGGGTTCAAACCCCAGCACCCACTTACGCAACTAAGTGTCAGAGCAACGAAAGCCATGTGAAAAACTCAATAAAAATTGATTCTCTCTCTCTTTCTCTCTCTCACCGTCCTTCTCTCTTAAAAAAAATGTAGTGACAGATGAGGGTCCTGAAGGGCTATAGTGCCAACACAGGAGAGCAGAGTGCTTTCCAAGGCTGGCACCTGTGCCAATAGGGGGAATTACTGGGGCGAGGACACTCCTGACTGCTCACCCCATTTCAGAGATCACAGTCATTTGAGGAAAAGAACATTTCGCTTTTAAACCCTGATCTTTGTCCCCTGGCCCCTCTCTGCTTTCCTACTCTTTGTGTCCCCCTTCATGTGGGGACACATGTCCCCCCCATGTGGATCTTGGACTCATTCACGCTGTGCTTCAATTACCTTCCTGGATAACTTCTTTGTCATATTTATTACCCTCTTGAGGAGACTTAGGCCTCAGAAATGTTCACTCCTCAAGCTTTGAAAAACCATACCTCACAGTTATTTTTTGCTGTCTTACTTTCAACTTTGGAAACAATCTCTCACCATTCTGATTGTTTCTTCTTACCCCCAAGCATTCTACCCCTTCCCCAACCAGGACACCATTGGTTTGCTCAAGATGAGACTCAACACTACTCATCTTTCCTGAGTTGGACTTCTTTTGGATGAGGGTTGGCAGTTTCTGGTTTATTTTTGTGCTTAATTTCCATTTCTTGGATGAAGAAACTGAGGTCAGGACCTTTCTCAGGAAGCAGAACTGGGGCTGGAATGAACACCTCTGTCTCCCCACACAGAGCAATGTAGCCATCTAGGGTCACCTCAGCATAGTGGAGCTGGGCTTTCTGAGGGCTCAAAGTTTTAGGTGCTCAACTATCAACCTCACCAAATCCTCTCTTCTGTGCGGTGAGACTGTCTTTATTCCCCTCAGGGGGAGGGCCAAAGCCAAGAGCCCCATCAGGTACAGAATTCCCTGTTGAGTTTGGGTTTCCATCCCGCCATGGGCATGGGTTACCTGGCTGCTGCCGTGACAGCATCGTCGTCTTTAGCAAGCCACCTAAACCTTCCTGCTGCACAAGTGCTCTGTTCCTCTCCCCAGTCTTTTTAGACTGCTCAGTAATTGGTCTGGGAGCAATGACCCATTTTTCTGTGCTACGCAGCATGTGCCATCTGTGGACTCTCTCGCCCAAATGATTCAAATTCTCTGAAATCCAGTTTCACTGTCACTTGTCATTTGCTCTGCGTCCCAGCTTTGCATCATCTGCTAATCTGGAGATCTGAATTCTGTCATTTCATTCCTTTCCATCTGTAGAGGAAATGACAGAGATTCAGTGATTCCTGGGAATGAGAGAGAGAAAATGCCTCATTCACCCCTTCACTCACTCACTCATTTGTTATTGAGCACTTACCTTGCCCAAGGCCTGGGTCTGACTGCTGGCCTTCAAAGCTGGCCAAGACCAGATGATCCCTGCCCTCCAGGATCCAATATGCCAACAACGCATCCTCCAGCGAGACAAAGCAACATGGGCAAGAAGGGAGTAGCTTGGACTGTTAAATCTCTTCCAAATCCCATTAGAACTGAGCTCCCATGATAGGGATGATGGTCAGTCTTGTTTGCTGATAAGTACCAGCACCTAGAAAACACCCAGACGTGTTGGTGCTCATTAAGTACTGAACTGAGTTTCAGTTTGAATTATTGGCCCCAATTCTATATACTCCCTTGTTTGCTTGCATATCCACTAGAGGAGAGCACCACCCTGCTACTTCACTTTGGGTTCTGTCATGTGGCTTGCTTTGATCAGTGGTATGCAGGGGAAGTAAGTGACAATGTATTAAATCTGAGTCTTGATTGCTAAGGGCTGTTACACATTTCCATCGTTTTAAAATCTCTGTTACTGTCATAAGAAGAACACATATTGACTAGTCCACTGGTTTAAGGAGGGTGATAAACAGTAGGGGTCATCCAGACCCAAAACTTAGAGTGTAGAGCAGTTAACTCACGTTAACTCACTCAACCAACCCACAGAAGCAGGAGCAAGTCAACCAAGATCAACACAGCCACTCCAGCTGAGCCTAGCTCACCCACAGATGTGCGGAATACGTATGAGCATTTTTTTTTAAAGAGAGGGAGGGAAAGAGAGAATCAATTTTATTTAGTTTTTCATGTGGCTTTCATTGCTCTGACACTTCTTTGTGTACGTGGTGCTGGGGTTTGAACCTGTGTCCTCATGCATGCCAGGCAAGCACTATAACTGCAAAGTCTCTGCTCCAGCCCCTTCAACCCTTTTTGCTTGTATGGAATTTTGTTAGAAAAGTTAGGGAAGCATTCTTCCTTTTCTTCTACTGTAGTTTGAATCCTAAAGGTTCTCTGAAAGCCCATGTATTGAAGGCTTGGTCTGGCACTGTTAGGAGGTGGTGAAACCTTAAAAAGGTGTGGCCTGATGCTTCCATCCCCTTCCAGGATAGGTGATTGGGGTTGTGCCTTTGAAAGGGATACTGGGATGCTGATGGCTTCCTTTCTCTCCCTTTTGCTTCCTGGCTGCTGTGAGGTGAACAGATCTCTTCTACCACGCACTCCTACCATGAGGTACTATCCCTCCATAGGCCCAAAGCAACAGGGCCAGGTGATTTGAAACTGTAAGCCCAAATAAACCTTTCCTCTTCCTAAGGAAATTTTCTCAGGTATTTAGTCATAGCAATAAAAAGCTGAGTAGTCATCCTTCCTTCCTTCCTATAGCACAGATGCTATACTCTTTTTTTTTAAAGAGAGAGAAGGAGAGAGTGAGATAGAAAGATATAATCAATTTTATTTAATTTTTCCACTTTGTTTCTCTGACAGTTGTGTATATGTTGCTGGGGTTTGAACCCAGGTCCTTGTGCTTCCAAGACAAGTGCTTTAACTGCTGAGCCATTGCTCCAGCTCCTCTATACTCTTTTCGGCCACCTTGGTTTTAGCAGTCTTATTATAATAGGAAGTAAGATTCCTAGAATCCTCTTTTTTGAATAAAGTCACCTTACCAAAGATAATTGCCCAGGTGGAATCCAGTACCTCTTCTTCTAGACCAAGGTCCAGATTCTTTTCAATCATCCAGAATATCCCATCCTAAACTTTGCATACTTCACACATCCTGACCTCTTTGCATGTGGTGGAGGTGAGGTGGACAGAATTTGGATACACAGGCCATGGTGTCCGCACGTACAGGTGAAAGCTCTTGAGGCACGGCAGGAATCAGGGTGAGAAGGGAAGTGGGTGGCTCGTAGGCAAGGCATCCATTTATATTCTCGCTCTGGGTCACAACTATTTAGGATGGCCCCGATTCTAAATGCAACGAGGACAACGCTCTGCCCTGCTGATCTGGTGGCTCTCAGATATAGATGCAATAATTAAAAACAAGATTTAGGAAGGGTTTCTGTGCCTGCTTTTGTGAGTTGATGCGGATATTTTTCCCTTCTAAAACTCTCCAGGTCATTGAAATGTAAAATATTCATTTGAGGTTGAAGTTGTAAAAAGGTCAACATCTCCTCTGCATTTAAGAGTCTCGCCTTGGAAATAGTGTATGCTTAGCACTGATAAAGATGTTCCTCTTTCCTTCCTAAGCTGGTAATTTGTTGTTGGTACAAATCCTTCTGCCAGCTAGAGGCCATCATATAAAATGTGTCCAGGGCTGACAATGCACATCCCTGTCTTTCATTTTTATTTTTATTTGTAGTTCTGGGGATTGAACCCAGGACCTTGCACGTAGTCACGTAGTGTGAAGTACCTTACCCCTGAGCTAACCCCCTATTCCCGAGACCTCTGTTTTTAATGTAAAAGATATTAAATACTAATTTTAGAGTCCCTCCAGTTGCTCCTTCTAGCATTAAAGTTTTTTTTATTTTTGAACAACCATATAAGTTTTTAACAAAATAATATAAAATGTGTATATATTCTGGATATTGCAATTACCCCCAGGAGTGCCCCCCCAATTGCCCTCCCTTATCCCGCCCTTCCCCTTCCCACAGCATTAAAGTTTTTTAAAAAATTAATTTACTATTTTTAAAATAGGTTCATTTCAGTTGTGCAATAGTCAAATAGTACGAAATGGTACCTAGTGAATATTAAGTCACCTCCTCACTCTTGTCCTTCTTTGTCCTTCTGACGGAGGCAACTACTGTTTCTGATATGCCCTTCATGAGATTGTCTTTGCATATAGAAGATCTTTCTTTAACCACAAATGAAGGCCTACTGCATGCATGTGCTTTGGAAGTCTACAATATCAGTACATATACAGTCATATCTTTCTTTCTAATGAGTTTGTAGCAAAATCGAAGGCATTTGGGTATGAATTATGGAAGACAGGGCAAGTCTGGGGATTCAGCGTTATGTGCCATTTAGTGAAAACTTCTCAAGAAATCTACTTCCAATGCACACGAAGCAGGGGTCAGCCAATTACGGCCCATTATGGTCCACTGGCTAGATCTGGATTGCCACCTATTGTGATATAACCCATGAGATTGGCATTTACGTTTTGGAAAATGAAATCAAAAGAAGAATTGTATTTCACGTCATGTGAAAATCACATGAAATTCAAATTTTAGTGTTTAGAAATAAAGTTTTATTGGAACACAGCCATTCTCCATTATTTATACATTCTCTGTGGCAGATTTTTTCACTCTGTGCCATGGTAGAGTTGAGAGGTTGTAACAGATACCATATGGCTGAAAAGCTGAAATTATTTACCATCTGGCTCTTTACAGGAAAAGTTTACTGACCCCTGGCCTAATAAAAAACATAGTCTAACACTTTGTTCATTTAAAATTCGGTAATGGGATTATATGATCAGCATGTCTTTTCCTGGTGAGAACTGAGGAATTCCCCACAGTGCTTGCCTCATTGGGAGAAATTTTGACTGAGCTAAATCTGGCATAGTTCTAAATCAAAAAGTAAATGAATTCTTTCATCTTATTTGAAAACCAAAAGCCAAGATGCACTAATTATCAAAAATTGTTTAAAAGTTCAATCAAAAACAGACTTCCTAATGGATTGGTGTGAATAACTTCCTAACCTTTCTCGTAAGCTTCTTCTTAATTTAGAAATGAGCTTTACATTAGCAAATAAAACTTGAAAGAGAGTTTTTGCTAAAAGGAACTGACTTTTGGTCCTTTTCATTCTCAGAGATGAATCAGAGACCAGACGAATGGTCTTTTCTCAGGTCTGTAGCCACGTAGAATTTTTCAGAGACTGTGTCATTTAGAGATGTATCATGGCTAAAAGGTTTTTTTTCCCTCTAAATATATGAAAATGAAAATATCGTGCAAGAAATGTTTTTTTAAAATTTTTCTTTTCTGTTTTATTCAGTAGAAACAATACTAATATAAACTTCCCCCTCCATATCAGGGGATTTTGGTTCCAGGACCATGTTCAGGTCTGTGGCAACTCAAGTCCCTTTATACAAAATGACATAGTACTTGGTTATAATCTACACATATTCTTCTGTATATTTAAAATAATTTCTCCTTTACTTATACTACCTAATATAAGTGTGATACAAAGAGTTGTTATACTATACTGTTTAGGGGAAAATGACAAAAAGAAAAATTCACACATATTCAGTACACATGCAATTTTTTTTTTCAAATATTTTCCATCTGCAGTTGGTCAAATCCGTGGACATGGAATTTGCAGGTGTGGAGGGCTGATTGAACATACTCATAGTTGTTTGTGTTCAAGGGTCTCAAAGTGCTCGCTCAACTTAAATAAATAATAGCAGAATCTTTTAGCCACAGGAAAAGCAAGGAGCTTTCCCCCCGGGTCATGGGGAAATTATGGTTTCAGATCACCTCTCTATTCTAACAGCAGTGAAAAGCAGTAAATAAAGAGGAAAAATGGAACCAACAAGGTGCATGGCTAGGAAAGAAAAAACCCTGACCAGCTTCACTCGTCTTTGACTAGACTTTAAAAAAGTGGACACAGGAGTGGCAGACGGATATTGGGAACAGTAAGTAGTATAGATAAGAGATGAGAAAGCATAGTGCAGGTTCTGGAAAGCTGTCCATCTCTGTCACCTCTGAATTGTTTTCTCA
Source organism: Aplodontia rufa (assembly GCA_004027875.1). NCBI lineage: Eukaryota > Metazoa > Chordata > Mammalia > Rodentia > Aplodontiidae > Aplodontia > Aplodontia rufa. The sequence continues at coordinate 21,426 of PVKS010020477.1, read as the reverse complement.
GGCCTGAAATGATCAATATTTGATGTTATGTGAAATTTTGGGAGAGTACAGGCGATGTAAGTGTTCCTTTTTTTTTTTTAAAGGCCAGGGAATTGAGGATCAGAGATTACTTTATCTGAGTTAGTGCTCAAAGCTGAAACCATTATCACACATTTCAAAGCAGCTAAACAAACAATTTGGGTTTCTCTCTCAATCATGAATTGAGAGCCTCCTGTGTTCAAAGCCAGACAGAGGAAAAAGCGTAAAACAAGGCTGGTCCTTGCCTACCGGAATCCTACAGTCTGGTGGAGATGGAGAATTCAAAGCTCTCTTGCTAGCATCACCTGCCAGGGGGGTCAAAATACCTTAAGAGAGACTTGTAGAAGTAAAACACATGAGAAGCTCTTTATTTTCTTCTTCTCATTATTTTATCATCTTATTTTCAGTAAATAAAAGAAGAAGGTTTCAACTAAGGGGTCAGATGCAAAATTAAGGCTGGAGTGTGTGTGTCTGGCTCCAAGTGATAGGGTGGTAGGCCTGTCCTGTATTTCCAGAACTGAAAGCAATGCCCTTAGAAACCTCCCTGAGCTGAAATTAATGGACTTTCTGCATGTACTGGTAGCCTGATTTGATGGACACTGTTGGACAAATTATTTTTTACAGATTTAAATTTTCAATTAAAAAAAATCTTTGATCCAATTGAATTTACTTTGGTGAACTGTGGATTTATTTTTTCCCCTTCCAAAAAATAACTAATGGTCTCTGCACCATTTGTTGAATAATGGGTTTTTCCTGTCTCCCTCAGATTTGTGAAAATATTCATAATCACCACTTCTTAAGTGCCTGTCAAGTGTCAGATGCTTTGATATATTATACAATGGATTTGTGCATTCCTCAGGTGACTTGGAATCTGAAATCTTTTCTTTGATTTGCTCAATTCTCTATCTTGTGAATCTTTTTGTATAGGGAGCTTGCTTTGACTATAAAATTTGAAAAGGACAATGACTTATTTTCCCAACCTCCTCTGCACTTAGGAACAGCCAATCAATTGTTAAATCCACTCTGGATTTAACAACTGGATCCAAAGGAGGAAGACCAAGTGGTCACCATGCCGATGAGTGACAGCGGTAGTGCCTATCTCCCAGGATCCAGTGTGATGTGTTGGCTGTGGCCTCCAGGGTACCCTGCAGGGGTGGTGGGTGGTAGCGCTGCTCACAAGCTCTTCGATGGCATGAATTTCCATGGACCTGGCTGCTGCTCAGCCTTCTATGCTTTCTTTATCCTAGGTCTGGTTCTCTACCCTTCTCCGAAATTTTGTCCCAGTTGTTCTTGTCACTAAAAACCTTGACTGATACATGTAGGTGTCATTTCATTCTCAAATCCTCACCCCTTAAAGATACGTATCACCCCCTATTAGATTTAAGATAATTACTGTTTAGTAAGAATATTAACTTGCTTAAGAGCACATGATGAGGAAGAGGTAGGCATGGGATTCAAATCCAGGGTTAGATTTATATGATTCTAAAGTTCATGCCATTCCCATTTTTTGTCACACAATGCCAACATTACCATAAAATGCCTCATAGAAACACCTACATGCGTGAGTCTCTCCCTCTCACCGGAAATCATACATTCTTATAGTTGGTCTATGCTTTCATTATGCTCCATTAGTTTGGCCTTGTGCTCAACCACACTGCTTTATTTATTGTAGTTTTCTAAAAATCTACTTTAAAAAGCAAGTATGGCAAGTTCTCCTTTATTCTCTTTTTTTTAAAGAGAGAGAGACAGGGGCCGGAGTGGTGACTTGGCATTTACGGGCGCTTGCCTAGCATGCGTGAGTGCGTGAGTTCGAACCTCAGCACCAGGTACACAACTAGGTCTCAGAAAACGAAAGCCACATGAAAAACTAAATAAAAAAAATTTTTTTTCCTCTCACTCTCACTAGAGAGAGAGAGAGTGAGAGAGAGAGAGAGAGAGAGAGATCAGTTTTATTTAGTTTTTCGTGAGGCTTTTGTTGCTCTGAGACTTTGTTGTGTACGTGGTGCTGGGGTTGGAACCCATGTCCTTGTGCATGCCAGGCAAGCTGTAACTGCCGAGCCACCGCTCCAGCCCCTTCTTTATTTTTTAAATATTTTTCTTGCCTCTTCTGGAATATTTATTTTTCTAGACAAGCAATTGGAATTTCCCCCAAATAGTGGAGGACCATGTTAACAGTTGTAATTGAAGGTCCTTCAACTTTAATGCTATTTTCATTGAACAGGGTTGCACAAGGCATTCCTTGCTCCTGTGCGTGTGAATGTGCACACGTTCATGTGCATGCTCACAGACTTGCACCTATATAGAGGCTTTTGACACTTACATGGAGACTTGATTGTTAGTTTCCATGTATTTTAAAAATCCTCCAGAAACCAAACGGTAGCCGGGTGGGCTGCAGCACTCTCTCCCATTAAGGCAGGTCACAAACTGAAAGAAGATTCCTTGATAAGAGAGTAGCAGTGGGGAGGAAAATGGTTCATCACAGGCTTTATTTTTTCCCATTGCTTTGTTCCTGCAAAAAGCAGCATGGTTCTCTTTGAGTCTTCCATTTTTCCTCCAATCATCATTTGGATGCTGGGGGGAATTCTCTCCAGGCAACACTCAGCAAATAAATCCCAAGAGAGGATCTGATTTGTGTTTGCACCTCATTTTCCTGGTGTAGATTCTAGGTAATAGGAAGGCTGAATAATATGCATGGTCCTGGCAGAATTTCTTCAATTATGGAGTTGTGGAGGCTGTGTTAAGGACCGATGGGATTCACAGGTCCTGCCTGGTCCAATAAGCCAAGAGAGTAATTTCCACCTCTTTAAGTGGATGTGGATTTGATACATATGTATTCATCATGAGTTAATGAAAAGCTTGTGCTTTTGATCCAGGAGGACACCAGGCTCTTCTTCCTTCTTGCAGAAAAACATTCAAGTATAAACATCTTTGTGAGAATCCCCCATAGGAAATTCTATGCATCTGTTCAGATTAAAAAGGCATCAACCTATTTATTTCCTCTAATAGAGAGGGACTTTTCTGAACACTGAGTTCTCTCCTAAAAGGCCAGTGGCTTGGTTCTTGGAACTGTGAGATGCTAGCAGATTGGAGGGTGCTCTTACTAGTGGATTTGGAGGGTGTACAAATGCTGATAACCACATGTGACCTGCGCTGTGGCACCCTGCTACCTTTGTGGCCGGCACAGGCTCAACAGCGCCAGGGAAGTTCTGAGACTCTGCACTTTTATTCCAGATTGAGGGTTATTCTTCCCTGCCACCACTCACACAGGCATTTCTAGCCCGTCTCAGTTTGAATTGTGGATAATATCAGAAGTGGAATGAGCTTGTAGCAAGCCACAGAGCTAACTTCTTCTAAAATTAAGTTAAAATTAGCCAGAGTACCTCCTATCTCTGAAAGCTGAGCTGCATAATAAGGTGGGACTGAATGCTAAGCCCAGGAAATTTATACCGTATTTGCAGCAACACTTCCGATAAAAAGGCTGAATTGATGAGCAGGGAGTTAATCATGTAGTAACTGCACATCATCTCATGAACCACTCTCCACTGGAGTCGATAATTAACTGTTGTTGTGCACGGAGGTACCCGGTGATGTTTCCAGCCTTGGCTTCCTTCAGCAAGAACCTGGCAACCGGACACAGTGCATTCCAAGGAGAGCCTGTTAAGAAATTCAGTTTGCCTATGAAAAGCACACGCTTTTAGTTTGTCCTGGTTTGGAGCAGAGCTGGGTTTCTAGCTAAAGTTGGGGTGACAATGACTCATAATGAATTTCTCACCTTGGCTCATTCTGAAAGTCCAGTTCTGTGCATCTGTAAAGAAAAAGACTCGCAAGATTAATCCAAAAGGAACAAAATGATAGCTACTGTAATACTGCCATTTTTGAGCAACAGGTCGCAAGCCTGTGTAATGAGGTAATATTAGTCCTTTTTTTACATTGCAGTGAAAGGAGAGCTTGCTTTATCTTCAGAGAAATTTGCTTTTCTTACTAATTAAATGAATTTAAAATACACATTTGATCTTCTTTCAGCGTTTTGAAGTTCTCAGTACTGAGTATTTTGTACCCGGGACACATTTGACTCCTCTAGTGATCAGGAGCTCTGGTCTTAATGTGTATAAAATGCCTTAAAAATCAGCTCACAGTGCAATATGCGATTGTGTTTTAAATGAATAACTCACGACTATCTGTTTAAATGGTAGCTGCAGAGAATAATGATCTGAGTTTTTAAATGATTTTGCCTTCCCAGGCAAAGGGTCCAAAATAATTCATTTAATTTTTTTCTGGAACCCATGCAAATGTAACTCTCCAATTTCCTACCCCCTCAAGTAAACAGTTAACCATTGCTCAAAGACTAATGCAATAGTCTGCCATCTTAACTGAATAAAAGCCATTTCTCTCCTCCCCAAGTTTAAATTGAAATCTCAAATCACAAAAGGTTAACATTCCAAACTGCTTAAAATATTGTTCACCAAAGCTAGGAAAAATTCCAAGTAACTACGAGCTATTTATTTCATCAGTTAAAACAACAACAACAACAACAACAAAAACCATTTGGTGGCTTTGCAATTTTGATGGGAGCCAAGTGGTGTTGTAAAATTATGATTCTCCCAGCACGGTCAGGGTTCTCTGGGAGTCTGTCTCTAAGGGGTGAAAAGAAGGCAAAGTCATTTCATATCAAATGTGTGCTATTTTGAGAACTGTTCTGGATTCTCTAAAAGTGAATGAACGTCCAAATGGTGGTAATTTACTCAAACAATGCAAATTGGTCAGCACCAGATTGTGTGATTCACCAAAGGCACTGGAATGCATTTGTGAGTTGTAGATGCTGGAGTTCTCAGAACAAGTGATTGAGAACTCTCTTAAAACTTGCTACTTACTTAATTCCCCGATTTGGGTCTTCTAAAACCTTTGGAGCCCCTTAGACCTATGCTGTCCAAAATAGTAGCCACTAGCAACATGTGGCTATTTAAATCAATGCAATTTAAAAATTCAATTCTTCCATTGCACGAGTCCCATTTGAAGTGCCCAGTGTCCATGTGTGGCTGGTGGGCCCCGTATTGAACATCACACTCACTTTCAGCATTCCATTCAGTTGTTTTGGATAGAATTTATGGTGATGTTGTGGTATCATAGACACTGTATTTGATCTGTGTCTTTTCCATCTCACTGTGAAGCAGCATAGGGAGCTTAAGTCACCTGACTGAGTGACACAGCTGATAGGGGGCAAAGCCAGGGCTCCATCAGTCTCTCTTGACCCCAAGTCTATTGCCATTTCCAATACTCGGCAAAGTGTTAGTTCATCCATTCCTCCATCTAACACAGACTTAATGACAGAGGAATTTTGTATTTTAATAGTCATGCCAGGACAATAGATGAAAACTGTTTCTGAACAAACTGGTTCCTCTACTAACTGAGCACCTGGCTAACAACTAGGGCTATAAAGTTAGAAGAACAAATGCAGTTCCTGACATCATAGTACTTACAACCCAGTGGGGTGGAGTCCACCTTTAAATGTATAATTACAAAATTAATTATTCATCACAATCATGCTGAGTATCTAAGAGGAAAACCCATCAGCTGGGCCCAGTGGCAGAACACATTGGTAATCCCAGCAACTCTGGAGGCTGAGGCAGGAGTTACACAAGTTCAAGGCCAGCCTCAGCAAAAGAACACTCTGTCTGAAAACAAAACAAAAAGGACTGGGGATGTAGCTCAGTGATAAAGCTCCTACAGTTTAGTTCCCAGTACCAAAACAACAACAATAACAACAACAATGAGAAATAAAACAAAGGGGGAAGGCCATCTGTTCTGGGACAGGCATCCAAATCCCATTAAATAGCAATAACGATTAACAAAACAAATGAGCTTCCAATGCCTACGAAGTTCAAATTAGTAAGGTAAATCTGTGATACCATTGGCCTCTTGATTGATGAGTGCACTGTCATCTTTATGCCTGGTAGACAGATCTATTTCATCCAAGGTCATCCTGGGTTGCATGACCAACTTCAATTTCATCTGACTCTCCTTGGGTAGAAGTATTTTTTGAGACAGAGAGCTGAGATCGGTTAATTTGTCAACATTACAAAGCAGGCGCCTGATCCTCGTAACTCTTCTCCCTCATTGAACCTTCCCAGCAGCAGCCGCTGACGTATGAACCTGGTGGATGAAGATGCCACAGCCTGGCTGTTTCTTGACTGCACTGCTGAGGGTTGGATAGTGGGGTAATGCTTCTTCTCAGCCATTTCTTTGTCATTTTTAACAGGGTCAGACTCAAATACCCATAAAAGGAGATTGAGAGCCAATATGCTGTACTATCAAATTTAAACAGCTAGAAAAAATATCAAAACCATAAACTGTTATCAGTTTTGGTATTTTCCTCCTTTTAATGCTACTGTATTAGCTTCAATAAAAGAACAACAGACTGTCCATTACACCGTAACTTGATATGCCTATTATGCCAATATGATTAGGTGTTTTTTTTTTTTTGCAAAATGCTTATGTACTGGTTATAGTTTATGGAAAAATTGATTTCACAGAATCAGAGGAATTAAAATTGGAAACATTCTATTAGGTCACAAGATGCATCCCCTGAGGTTAGTATAGAATTGATCCCTAGGGTCCAGTATATATTCTGATGCAGTTTTCTATCAGGATTTGATGGGCTTATATATTTATTATAGGCTGGCAGTGTGTACCACTAAAAATTATACCAATCCATCTGAGAAATAAAACTCTAGAAAAAAATAAGCATTTGCTGAGCGCTAATTTTACTTTAGTGGATACATTTTTAATATACTAGCATTTATAGCCTCTCATCTTACAAGAGGCAGGGTAGTGGTACTGGTTGATACTATAATCAAGTAGTGAATTTGCATAACTTAAGTGTGGAAATTTCCCCAGACAAAATTTCCCATCAGATTTACACAAAATAAGGTATGAATTTTTGATTTTCAAGAATGACTTATTTTCTACGGAGGAAATTGAGCCTTGTATATCAAGTAAGTGCCCACTGTCATACAGCCGAGGAGACTGAAATTTTGGTCTTCTCAGGCAGTGGGTCCTGAACTATGACCTAATGAGAGATATATGTGAGAGGGTGGCAAAACCGTTCTGAACTGGGGGGCTTGGGCTTGAAATTTGGGGGTGGGGAGGGGAAAGGGAGTCAATTGGTCCTGCTTTCATATCTCACTTTCTTCCCCAGCGTGGCTGGAGGGCAGGGGTGTAGCTCAGTGCTAGAGTGCTTGCCTAGCGTGCAGGAGACCCTGGGTTCAATCCCTAGAGGGCGTGCACATGCGCGTGTACACACACACACACACACACACGCGCACACACACACAATAAAAAAAGGAGAAGATGGCTCTTCGGGTGAAATTTACATATAGTTATCTACATACAAGCAGCCTATAAGCACCTGGGATCTCCCAGGCCAAATGGGTAGGATTACCTCCCTCCGAAGCAACACACACCATTCAGGAATTCTCCTCCCCTTTAAAGACCAGCTTTGAAGTTCATTTTCACCTGACTTCATGTATTAAAGATGTTGGCAGAAAGTACATGGTGTGATTTTTCTCTTTCCTGCTAGGTTTTCTCTCTACCCCTTGCTCCTTCAGGGAGATAAGGAGCAGGAAATTGGATGTGGGCTAAACTGGGGAGTGGGAGGAGGGAATCAGACTGTGTGCTGAAACAGGGAGGCACAGAATGCAGCATTCAGCCAAATGCCTATTCTCACTTGTTCATGTTCTGATGTCCCCATTGGAAAACTCAGAATGCACTTCTCATTTGTTCAGCATGCAGCTGTATTATGTCTGGAGAGAGCACCCCGGCGAAGGACTTATGCATCTTTTATACACCTGCATGCTAAATGAGCAAGAACATCCAGGAGCTGAGTCAGACTTATGAATTCGCTGTACATTATGCAAACAAGTAATTTTGCATGTCCAGAAAGTAACGTTATCACTGGTTCAGTTTTCCTAAACTCTCCATAATTTAGGAGAATTCAAACTGAAAGTCAGTCAAACAGTGACAAGACCTAATTGCTCAGCACAGTGTATCAGTTTTGACAGGTGCCAGTCACAGAGAAGGATCTTGCCCACTAAGGATTCTTACACCCAAAGTAGAAGCCAGTAAAATTGCTCCCGGAGATTCAATGAGGCAGGGACCTTCATATTAACTCATGGTTGGGAGCAGTAAAGGTAGGTTTATCTGTGGGACCCAGAGCTGTGGCAAAATGAAGATGGTGAAATAATCCTTAGAAAGGCAGCCTGGGTGCTGTGCTCTTGCAGTAAAACAGATTTTCAGCAATGATTGAGGGTCTATCTTTGCTAATCAAAGTGTGGTCCTTGGACCAGCGGATCAGCATGACCTGGTCAGTCATGGTATCTACAGAATCCCAGGCTCTATCCCAAACCTACTGGATCAGAATGTGTATTTTTCAAAACTCCAAATGATGTGTTTGCACAAGAAAGTTTGAGAAGCCCTAGTTTATCCCAGCACCTCCTTACTGGTTTTTTCTACAGTAGTAGCCTGGACTTTCTAAGAAAGGACCAGCTTTTTTAGCAGTGGAAAGTTGCTTTCATCCTCCATCCTCATTTCAGAAAGAACTGATGAATAATCATGCTTCCCTCTGTAAGTGTATAATTCCTCGCCACCCCACCCCTTTCTGACTGTTCCCACTTTTTGATTTTGGAAATGAATGATTCCTTCCAAACTGCATGTGTACTTGTTAACCATGAAGGTGGGCACCTGATTGAGGCTAGCTAGGGACGTTGTTGTCCCTGGAGATTGATATGGAGGGGAGAGTCTTTATTCTTCTGAAGTAAGGTGCAAGAAGACTATCGTCTTGGGACTGCAGGGGCATCTTGCTACCACACATAAAGGGACTCTGCTTGAGAATGATGCTCAAAGAGTTAGGAAAAACGGAAAGATGGAGAGAAAAATCGTTTGAGCACCTGAGTCTAGTTGTACACAAAGTCAGAACATCCTTGGACTTCCAAGTTGAGTGAGCCAATAAATTCAGAGTTTAGCTTAAAGAAATTTTAGGTTGGTTTTCTGTTATTTGTAGCTAAAAGAATGGTCCTGACTGATACATTCTTGAAATTGGATTACCAGTTCTTCCAAACTGGAAGCTTTCACAGATGGAGCCAGGGGAATAAATAAAGGACACAAACTCACTGTGAAGTTCACAACCTGTAATTTGACCACTGTGTGAATGAATATGTATGAAAATATGTAAGTTTAATTCAAATATAATTAAATTCAGGGGTTTAAACTTGTAGGCACTCATGATTCCTATATACTGGTTATCTATATTATAATACAGCAGCAGGCTGTATTTATTTTCTGGATTTAGAGGCAGTGCCTACTGAAATTAATATTCAAATTTATGCCAACTAATATGCAAATAAGTATGACTTGGGGCTTTAAAAACAAGGAGGATAGAATTGCAGTACTGGTATTTCAATGGTGCTGATGTTTTCATGAAAGAGTATAAAGAGGACTAGAATGCAGATGAAACACATTCCCTTGGAATACCCAATGCAAATGGAAAATTTATGGCCACGTAAACTGTTTTAAAACAGAAAAGAATACCTTAATTTAATATAGTGGTTTAACCATTCATTAATTTATTCAGTGCAAACACTGCCACTTTTTAGAAATGATCCTGTCTACAAATACAATCTATAACCACAAAAGAAGATGTGTATCTTTATTCCTGCCAAATGCCAAAATTTAAATCTACAATTGTTTTTTTCCACTGAAAAAATACTGAAGCCTGCCTCTCTTCTGTGATCAATTGATAGTCACGATTGGCCATATATTTCTCTATTATATATCTAGTTCAATATTATGTATTATGTGTATATGTATTTTAAAATGATCAGTTAGGATTAGGTTCAGTTATGAAAAACAAACTTGAAAGTGGTAGCTTCAAGAAGGTAGAAAGGCTTTTCTTTCTAAATCAAAACAAGTTTGAATATGGATTGTTCAGTAGGGGTGCCTCCATGGTTATCAAGAACTGAGGTTCTTCGAGATTTTTCAAAGAACGAAGCCTAGGATGTGACCGAAATCCTCAAGGTTCAAGATGCCTCCTGGGTCTCTAACAATAACGTCCAGCATCCCTGCAGCATGTGGGAGCTGCCGGAGGAAGCTCCACAAAGTATACCTTCACAACGTGCACCAACTTAGCATCTTTCTTTTGGTCTTTTCTTTGTTTTTTCAATTTTTGCATGTGCTTTACTTTTGTTTCTTTTTCTTTTTTTTCTTTATTAAGGAGTTGAGTTGTTGTACAATTATAAATGCATGTAAAGTAACAATATGATACGCACTTGATCCTAAACCATAGTTACCCCCATATTGCCCACACCCCAGTTTCTTTATTCTTCTATATTTCACCCCTACAACAGATATAAATATCTATACATATATAGTGAATTTTATAGATATAAAACCTCTGCATATATAAAATTATATACACATGTATATATTATATACATTATATTATTATATACATTATATACACACATATAATTATATATGTACATATATAGTGAATTTTCCAGAATTAAATGATTAAATAATTAAAGTATTAAATCATTAAAGTATTATTTGGCTTCTGGTGGTGGGTAAAGAGTATGCTGCATTGTTGATTATCTTCCTAGATCCCTCCCTATTGTCCCTCCTTCTACTCTCCCTTTTGGTGAGAGGTAGTCAAGCTCATGTATTAGACCCTCCATAGGCATAGAAACACATCGTCTAGGGGATCCCACCTGACATCTTATTAATCAGAACTTGGTCCCATGCTAGGTATAGCTATGAAAAAGGGTAGAGAAATATGGTTTTTAGCTGAGAGGTCAAGTGCCCAGATACAAGTAATTATTCTGTCAATTTGAGAAAGAAGCAGAGAATAGGCATGGGACATTTTGGATCTCCCATGTCCACCAAATGCCCATGTGTTAAAGGCTCCATCCCCAGTTGAGTGTTACTGGGAAGTGTTGGGATCTTTCAAAGGTGGGCCTGGTGGGAGGTCTTAGATCTTTGGGAGCATGGCCTTGGAGGGGGTGGAAGGACTCTAACCCCCTTCTTCTCCTCTCTTCTGCCTCCTGGTCATGATGTGTGTGGCTTTACTCCACTGTCTGCGGTTGTCATCAGGTACCCCTTCCACCGGTAATCGCAAGGGGCTAATCATAAGCCAAAACAAATCTTTTCTCTTTGACTACCTCAGGTATTTAGTATAGTGATGGAAAGCTGACTAATATAAGATGTTTAGAAGGTGATCAGCAAACTCTGTTCTAGATATTAAATACATGTTCATTAATTTATTTTGTGTTTCCCGACCACAAACCAGCTCCTCATGGGCAAGGGCTTTGATTTATTCAAAATACAAGAGTATTGCATCTTTAATACTGTTTCATATTTATCTTCTCTGATTTTCTTCCATTAGTTGAAAAACACTGATCCACTCAAGTGCTGTGTTGAGGAAAATACCAAAGCCGCATTCAGATTTGGTGACAAGAAGCGCTGTGATCTGCCACTCATGCCTCCAGTGGCCAGTCCACGTGTGTAAGGGTAAGGCCTCTGGGTTTCAGCTAAAATGCTTAAAAATGTCTGGCTCCCGTGAAGCCAGTTTTAATCTATCTGATGAAAGACTTTATTTTAATTTCTGGTTTTAAACGATGTGTTCTGAGTAGAGACAGATAGTACTCTCAGCAACTTCTTCCTTTTCAATGTGGGGCTCTCTTGTAGAGTTGTAAATTTTGCAGGTTTCCAGAGTGTTGCTAAAGAAATTACATGCAAATTCCAAGTTACACTTAGTTAGCAAATTCTCACCGGAAAGTTGCTGGGAAAGAGGATTTTTGTTACTCCTTAAAGGACAAAATGAAAAACAGGTCATGAGTTTTATGCTGTCAGAATAAAGATGCAGTTCTATGACATATTCAGCTTCTCATTCATTTAGAAAGTAGAGGGTGCCTGGAGGAGTGATAAGGACTTTTCAAGTTCAACCCCAATGCTAGAAAGAAAAGCTTCGGCTTTTTCTTTATTTAGCTCCGACAAGGAAAGCATGGGGACGAGAAGGCCAGAGTTAAATTAAACTTACGATTAAAAATAGCTAAGGCGTTTGAGGAAGGTACCAAATTGCATCTAAAAAAACATGTCTTTAAAAAGCTGTGATTGCAACAACCTTCTTTTTCTGCCCCACACAACACATTTCATCAGTACTGGTGACAAGACAGTGACTTGAGGAGGGAGGCCGTGATTCTTTTGGAGGGGTGGAATTATGCAATCCTCCGAAAAGAAAAACCAGAATTTCCAGGGTGTAGGGGTTTTTTTTCCCTTTCAGTATTGGGGATTGAAACCAGGGATATTGACCTCTGAGCTACTTCCCCAGACCTTTTTAAAAAGCATTAATTTTATTTTGAGACAGGATCTCCCTACGTTGCTGAAGCTGGCCTTGAACTTGTGATCTTCTTGCCTCAGCCTCCCATATAGCTGATGCAGCTTGAAAAGCCCCCATGAAGGCTCTTATGACGTATGTGTTCCTGTCTCCTGATCTTCCCACTCATAAGTCAAGAATTACTGTTTTATTGGAATGATCAGCTGTTTTGCATTTATTTATTTTTTCTGGTGTAGCTATATTCATGGCGAATGGCCTATGTGTAAATAATACCTAATAATTCAAGGTCTATCTTTGGATTTTTCCAAAAGCAAGCATCTAAGGGTCTTGGGAAGAGCTTGTCTATTTGAGAGGTGGTTCCAGAAAGTAGGAATGAGAAGACAGAGGAGGAGGAAAGTCCAATATACTCATACGCCACAGTGGGTAGCAGGAGCTTGATTCTATCAGGACCCCCAGAAATGTGTGCAGATGTGTTCCAGAGTCATCCCCGTGAAAGATAGGAGATTGGGACACACATCCCCTGACTGCCGTTCCTCTCCATTCAAGTTGCCCAGGGCATTAGTGAACAGCCTCCTCCCTCCTCTGCTGGACTGTGCTGTTGGTGGTCTGAATATCGTGTGTCACCAGAGAAATCTGCCCAGTAGAGACATCCTTGGACCTTGTCTTGAGGTGGACAATGGACCGAACAAGGTGAGGCTCAGACCACTTGGGGCTGTTTACTGCAGTCATAGCTAAAGTCAGAGGTGGGCCGAGGTGGACTGATATTGGAGGTGGGTGACAGAGCTGGCTGCTAGCATCTCAGACTGCCCTCCGGCACTCAGTTCTTCCCATCAGTTTGATTTAGATCTCATGGCCATCATTGATGTACTTGATTGAGCATTTTAATTGCAGGTACAGTTTAACATCTGTGTCAACTCGAAATTGCAAAGACAAACATCACAATAGCCACCTCGCTCATATCCACACTTAATGGAAACCCTTGGATTCTCTTCTCTCTTTCTGCTGTGCAATTTTCAAATTTGTCTTCTATATATTAGTATCTCTGTCCAGGAGTAGGATAGAAACGCAAAGTGGTACAAACGGAACCTGCCAAATACCCCCTTGTTAGAAACCTTCTGAAAGTCCATCTGGAGTAAGAGGCTGAGATTATTGGCCAAATGAGATTTGGGGATTCTGTGCAATTTTAATTTCTCCACTGTATTCAGTTGCTATTTTTAATTGGGTTATGACTTATAACCTGGAATCATCTGTAGAGGCCTTGGGTTCTGAGCCTGCCCCTGCCAGCAGCTGTGAGACACAGAGCAAGTTAACAAACCTCAAAGGGCCTCAGTTTCTTCACCTGTAAGTCAGGGGCTCTATAATGTCCTTGTAGGGCTAATGTGAGGACTAAGCATTATTGTGCAGAATGTTTGACGAATTGAAATGGCATCATTAGAAGCCAGTGGAAAAAAATCTCATTTCTGTTTTGTATCCCACTTTGACTTAGTTTCTGGGTAGTGTTTAAATTTACTGAAACTGATTTGACTCATTCAGAGTAAGACACTGAACATAAAATTAGGAAATCCTTTGGATCAGTATTGCGCTGAAAATGTAGGTGGCAGGTGTTAGGCATGCTCCCCATTTTAGCCACCTCGGGAAGATTCAGGCAACCTCCCAGAAACTGGAATAACTGTTCCCACACCACAAGTATGCAGCAGTAAAGGGTTCATAGTCCCCCCTACTCCTATGGCCGCATCTCATTTTCTGGACATGGTGAGAAGAGAGGCAGTTCAGAATGGGGTGTGTGAGGGCAGTTCTTAGTGATTCTGTGTTATGGTCAGCTGCCTGGATCTAATACAGAGGAGGATTTTTATTCATTCCGCAACCTAAGATAGACTTCACCCAATCAATGGTATACTGGACTCCAAATCTGGAGGACTGGGGTAGTGGTAGAGAACTTGCCTTACATGTGAGAGGACCTGGGTTCAATTCCTAGTACCGCAAAAGAAAAAAAAATGAAGGCTTTTTAAGAGTTCTGCAAGCATGCCTAGATAAAAGGTAATTTGTTTTCAGAACTTGATTTTCATATGCACTCTTTTTTTTTTTTTTTTTAAAGAGAGAGGGACAGTGAGAGAGACAGAGAAAGGGAGAAACAACTTTATTTAGTTTTTCACATGGCCTTAGTTGCTCCAACACTCAGTTGTGTACGTGGTGCTGGGATTTGAACCCGGGTCCTCGTGCTTGCCAGGCAAGCGCTGAAACCACTGAGCCACCGCTCCAGCCCCATATGCACTCTTTCTAAACTGAGTAGAGGTGACCTGAAAACAAGAGTGTTTCTCACCTTCGTATTTCCTTTTACAGTCTCCTTTCTCCTTTATTCAAGAAACCGTGTATCTTTCATCCATCCTAAATCATACTATAGTGCATAGCCCAGCATGTGAAAAAACTGTGGGACCAAAGGGTGAAGTGGAAAGACAGTCTTTTAAAAAAGTACCTGTCTTAGAACCCCATATATTTAACTATTTGATATTTGATAAAGGGGGCAAAAGCATAGTGTGGAAGAAAGATAGCCTGTTCAACAAATGGTGTTGGACAAACTGGACAGCCATATGTAGACAACTGAAGCAGGATCCTTATCTTTTGCCCTGCACAAAAATTAAATCAAAATGGATCAAAGACCTGGATATTAAGCCAACAACTTTAAACTTACTAGAAAAAGAAGTAGGGTCAACACTACAGCATATAGGAGTTGGCAGCTACTTCCTTAACAAAACTCCATGGCTCAAGCTGTAAAATCAATAATAAATTAATGGGATGCAATTAAACTAAAAAGTTTTTGCACAGCTAAAGATCTAGTCAAAAGCATCAAGAGAGAACCTACAGAATGGGAGAAAACCTTTGCCTGCTACACCTCAGACAGAGGGCTAATATCCAGAATATACAAAGAACTAAAGAAACTAAACTCCAAACTCACAAATAATCCAATGAATAAATGGGCTAAGGAACTTAAAAGAAACTTCTCTCCAGTGGAAGTCCAGAAAGCCCATAAAAATATGAGAAAATGCTCTACATAATTAGCTATAAGGGAAATGCAAATCAAAACTTCAATGAGATACAACCTCACTCCTGTTAGAGTGGCAAAAATGAAAAATTCTAACAACAACAGATGCTGGAGGGGCTGTGGGAAAAGAGGAACACTGTTACACTGCTGGTGGGACTGCAAACTGGTTCAGCCACTATGGAAAGCAGTGTGGAGATTCCTCAAAAAATTAAGGCTGGAACCACCTTATGACCCAGCTATCCCACTCCTGGGTATTTTCCCAAGAGAGTTAGAATAAGCATATTATAGCAATATGGCTTCATCAATGTTTATAGCAGCTCAATTTACTATAGCCAGACTATGAAACCAACCCAGATGCCCCTCACTCAACGAGTGGATACAAAAACTTTGGTACATATACAATGGAATTCTACTCAGCCATTAGAGAAGACGATATTATGGCTTTTGCAGTCAAATGGATGGAGATGGAAAGAATTATGGTCAGTGAAGTATCCCAATCTCAGAGACTCAAGGGCTGAATGGTATCTCTCATCTGTAGAAGCTAGAATACATGGGGAAGCAATATGTCAGATGGCTAAACTAACAATAACTTCAAATTGTATGATTCTCAACGCAACAGGGGGATGGCTCCCTATGTTTCTAGGAGGTGCAGGGAGGGGAGAGGGTATAGGAAGAACTCATAGGAGACTGGAGAGTGGGAATATGGAGGAACCATCTCAGAAGCAGTTGTCATTCCTCCACGAGATACCCATTTAATGCAGGAGTTCTTCTGGGGGAAACAGCAACAGAGGAAACCCAAGCTGGGTATCCATGATTGGGCATTAGCCTGGATAACTCAGTATATATGTATATTGGTTATTGATGGTTGGGTAATGTTTCCCCCTCAATTGTATCTCTATATACATCTAAAAAAAAAGAGCTCAAAAAAAAAAAAAAGTACCTGTCTTAGCTGACACAGTGGTGCACACCTGTAATCCCAGCTACCTAGGAGGCTGAGGCAGGGGCATCTCAAATTCAAGCCCAGCCTGGGAAACTCAATGAGACCTTATCTCAAAATGATTTCTTTAAAGGACTGGGGAGGGGCTGGAGCGGTGGCTCCGTGGTTAAGACACTTTCCTGGCATGCGCAAGTACGCAAGTTCAAACCCCAGCACTACGTACACAACAAAGTGCTTGACAATGAAAATCACAAGAAAAAAATAAATAAAAACTGATTCTCTGTCTCTCTCTGTCTCTCCCTCTCTCTTAAATAATTAAAAAAAAAAAAAAGGACTGGGGATACAGCCCAGTGGTAGAGCACTTGACCAGCAAGTATGAGTCCTTTGTTCCAATAGATACATATACACACACACCCTCTTGTCTTTTCAGTGATCCCAATATTGCCAAAGAAAACTTCCCTGCTGAGAGAGAACCTGGGATTTCTGATAAATCCAGGTAAGCCTGCCTTGGCTGACTGGTTTGACAATGAGAAACGTTTATTTGATAGACATTTTCCACTAATGAATTAATTAAATTTGTATCTCCAAAGTGCATTAAAAATATTTAAGGGCTGGGATGTAGCTCATTGGTAGAGTCCCCCCCCAAACTGTTTTTAAGTATGTGAGAATATTAAAGCATCTAATAGGAAACTTGTATTGGAAAAGATCTAATGAAACAGGCAATAATTTGATTTTCCCAATCCTTTATGTAAATATCAGGTTAAACAAGGTATCCTCAAATGAAGGAATGGCAGTCATTTGATCCATCTTGATGGAAATGCCTCTCAACATAGAAGAAAGTGGATGATTCTAATGCTTGGGTAACAAATTTTTTCACAAATTGGGTGAGTTTCAACTCTTTGCTTTCAATAAAAATTGAAGGAAGACCTAATGGAGTTGTCAGCTCTCAACCATAAAAAAATCATTTGTGTTAATACATCACTTTGTTAGTTTTGGAATAAAAGCCAGAGAGACTTTAAAAAATTGAGTAGTATCTCTAAAACATACCTATATGCCTTCCATACATATCTATGTATTTATGTGAGCAATTACATTTAAAAATAAGTAATTAGAAACAGAACTGTTTCTGAAACCATCTTATTCTAGCAAAAATTGTTAATCCATGAATTCATCAATTCATATGAAAAAGAAATTTCATCTATCCCATTGGAAGATGCATTTTAATAAAGTTTGACTTTTATACTTAATAATCATCAAAATTTTAGTATATTGATATGTGATTGCCAAGGAGTGTATGTTAGTTTAAAATTCTGCAGGCAAAGCGGAATTTAAATATGAGTTCAAGGAGAAAAAGGAATGATGTAAAACTTGCAGCTGTAAAAGAAAACCACACTCACATATCTTGAAACAGGAGTTATCAAATCACTACAGTATTATATTTTGGTTTAATTAGATAAGCGTAAGAGTATTAATAAAGTTAATGTTTACAATATGTCAAAAATTACAACTTTGCAAATACGTAAACTTATCATGAAAGATTTAAAGGTTAAAAACGTATTTGGTGGAACAATACTTTTTCAAAATTGTAGAAGATGTGAACAAAAAAGAAAAAGAAAAAGAAATAGCTACCATTGCACCAGGGACCTGTCTATTGTCCTGCGGAATGATGTATGGTCACGAGGAGGCAGGAGAGCAGTAGAGGCACTGACTGTCTCTTTGGAGGTCTTGTTGAGTGACTGGGTAGGTGAGATTTTTCTTTTTAATTTTAATTTTTTGGCATTGGGAATTGAACCCAGGGTGCTTTACCACTGAGTCACATCCCCAGCCCTTTTTATTTTTTATTTTAAGAAAGGATCTCTTGCTAAGTTGCTTAGGGTCTAGGTTGCTAAGGCTGGCTTTGAATTTGCGATCCTCCTGCCTCAGCCTCCGGAGTTGGCAGGATTGCAAGTGTGCGCCATCATGCCTGGCTCGGTCCATGAGACTTTGATTTGCAGTCCAGCTTTTCTTTGAATGTGGATTAATATTGGAAGTAGCCTATGTCTAGTGACCAGAATAGGCCTTTGCTGGTATTTCAGAGCCTCTCTAGCTCAAATTTGTACCTTCTTAAATATGTTTTCCTCTTTGAAAATATCCCTGACATGTGGGATATTCATGTGAGTTCCTAGTGCTACCATTTGAATCCTGAGTCTGTCATATATTCATTCATTACTTCATTCATTCATTCATTGTCATTCCATATGTATACTGCAGGCACCTGTAAATTGCTTACATCACTGGGGAGAAAACAGGCCTGGAGCTAATCTCAGGGAGTACGCATAGCTCATCGGAGGTAGAAAATCAATAGAAAAGTGATCATTACATAGACAGATGACTAAAGACCATTACAAGTGCCTCACATGAGTAGAACATAATTGTTAATGACAAGAACAGTGGGGCAGTGTTCTTCATTTCAACTGGAGAAGCAGGGTTAAACCTCTCCCAGTAGGTGGCATTTGATCTAAAAATCAGAGGTATGAGAAGGAACCAGCCATGCTGAAAACAGTGAAACAATGTTCCAGGGAGTAGAAATCCATGCAAAGACCCAGTGCTAAGAGCCTGGCTTACGAAGGACATCGAAAGAAGGGCAATCGCTGGAGCAGATGAATAGGGAGTGGGAGTGACCCTGGAGGAGGAGAGGAAAGACGCAAGGGTCAAAACAGGAACCATGTTAGCGAGCTTAGATTTCATTTTCAACACCATGGAAATCTGTGGAAAGGTTTCTAGCAAATTTAATTTGTTTTTAAAAGATAATTTTGGCTGCAATTTGAAGATTGGATTGGAGTGCAGCAAGGTAGAAAGAAGGAAGCCACTTAGGAAATGCACCAACCAGGACAGGGTGGGTTATGCCACCTTTGCAAACCACTGCAAAGTCTCCGTGGCTCATGTCAGCAAAATTTTGTCTATTGCTCATGCTACGTGTCCATTGCCTTTCAGCAGGGGGCTGCGTCCAGGATCTGCGTGGGCAGAGCAGTCACCATCTTGAACATGAATGGTCACTACACCAGGAGACAGCACACAGCAAACCATGTCCTGGCTCTTAAGACCTCTGCCTGGAAGCATCATGTGTCACTTCTGCCCGTATTGTGTTGTTCGATTCAAGTTATATGGCCACTTCTGAGTTCAGCAGAAAGGGGCTCTATCCCCCCACAAGCAAGGATAGAAAATTAACAATTTGGTAGGCAGTAATGGCAGTAATATGATGTATTACAGGGGGGGCTTTGCTGTATTGCAAATGAGAAATGGGGCTTGAATGAGTGATGGACAAACTTGAGCATTATCTTTGGAGCTGCTCTGGGGGCACGATGATGTGTTGGGCATGGTGGGATTTGCTCTGTCACCCTTATCAGACTGGAACCCAGGAGGCAAGCCGTGATACTCATCTTCCACATCTCTAGAGCCAGACAGTTTTACTGAATGATTGAATGAGAGCCAAGAAACCTGAAATTTGCTCCTGGATGTAACAATGCTTGGGATTTCCCACACATAAGCTGAAGAGTATTATGTACAGATAGGGAGGGGGAGGAGGAGGGGGGAGCAGGAGGAGGAGGGAGAGGAGGAAGGTGAGAGGAGTGGAGCAGCAGAAGAAAGAAGTTGATGATGATGATTTTGCCCAGAAGACAGTCTCGCTCAGGTTTTCTGCAGGGTTGTGAGGGAAATTGATTTAAGCAATTCTTCTGTCTGTTGCGGAGCTGCTCCAGGAGTGGGACTGTCCTGTGCCATCCAGCTCTTTTCCCACTTGGGTCTTAAATTTCTTCCATCTCTTGTCCATTTCAGTTCTCTTTACACTCCAGGGTAGAATGGAAGAGTGGACGTCCGTGACAATGCCTTTGGAGAAAGTAGGTTCTGGAGATAGCCAATAAATCCAGCACAGCATATATCTCTTTTTAGCAAAAAGAATAGCTGGTGGAGGGGAACAAATCCTGCAGAAAACAAACCATCAGCCCTGCACTCGCGTCCCGCCCTCAAGTCTGTCCTTTCCACCCCTGACTGCAGAAGGAGGGCACTGCCTGCCTCTTCTGCTCAGCAGCTCCAGGAGCTGGAGCCCCTGGGGGACACTGGGCGAGGAAAATGACCTGCTGTGTCTATAACCAGCAGGCTGGGGGCCCAGCGATCACACACAGCGTGTCAGCATCTGGAGCACTAGGCAGCCTCCCCCACACTGGGCATGTGGCAGGTGCCCAGAGGGTTCCCAGGCTGCCCAGCTTTGTGTCAATGTCACCATCTCTAGTGAAAGCAGATCACCCAAAGAGGTCTGCTAAAGTGTGTGTGTGTGTGTGTTGGGGGTATCAGACTCTGCTTTGAAATCTGCTCAGAACCTCCTTTTGGGTTAACATCTGGTTATCCACTTAGTGCAACATCAGCCAGTGAGGGGGAGTATAGAAGGGGAGGCATTTAGGATGTTGTCACTTTTGTCACCACTTCAAAACCATTATATCACCATTGCACTTGCCTTTGTTTTTCCTGCCAGGGCCTCCCATGCACCGTCCTTCAGAGCAGCTGGGTCACTCCCAGTCCCCACTGCAGCTAGCACCTCGATGGAGCAGGGCTGCGGCAATGGCCTCTGTGGAAGGCAAGGAGCCTGGTCCCCCTCAGAGGGAGCAGTGGGGGAGAGCATCTGTGGAAGGAGGCAGAGAGGACCCCAGCCCTCAGTGTCTTCCACTGGCCCTACAATTCAGGTTTCCACCTCGGTTAATTTCCAAATCAGCCAGTACCATCTTATGCATAGAGAGCAAGAACCTATTTCTGGGAGTTGGAATGGTGGCCCAGCGGTGACAGTACTTGCCTGGCATGTGCAAAGGATGCGGGTTCAAACCCCAGCACCACATACACAATGAAGTGTCAGAGCAATGAAAACCACATGAAAAACTAAGTAAAATTAATTCTCTCTCTCTCTCCTAATGTCCCTCTCTTAAAAGAAGAAAAAGAACCTATCTCTGGGGTTTGAATTAATCTATGACAGCTCCTACCTAAAAATCTTTGTCACATCTTTGGGCTGAAATGTCTCTG
>PVKS010020476.1:0-37002 GCA_004027875.1 Aplodontia rufa | reverse complement strand
ATTCTATTCCATTGGTCTTCTTCCCTGTCTTGATACCAGTACCATGCTGTCTTTGTTACTGTGGCCCTATAGTATAGTTTTAGATCTGGAATGGCAAAACCGCCTGTTTCATCTTTCTTGTTTAGTAGTGCTTTGGCAATTCTTGGTTTTTTGTTGTTCCAAATGAATTTGAGAATTGCTTTTTCTATGTCTTTAAACACATTTAATTTTTATAATGGCATACATGCTCCGCTGAGTTCAGGAATGTCACTGGATTTTTTTTATTGGAATTACCTCTGTGTTAGCGAATGGATCCCTTTAGATGTGTCACGTAGGACTCTCTTGGTAAAGTTAAGGCTTTTGTGTACCACTTTAATCTTTGAGATTGATCTGAGGGATAAATATTAGAACTATTTATCTTTGGGAGGACTGGCATAAGCATATATTTTCAGTTACCTTAAAAGAATCATTGTCTCGTCTTTTTTTTTTTTTTTTTTTACAGAGAGAGGGACAGTGAGAGAAACAACTTTGTTTTTCACATGGCCTTCCTTGCTCCAACACTCAGTTGTATATGTGGTGCTGGGGTTTGAACCCGGGTCCTCGTGCTTGCCAGGCAAGCCCCGAAACCGCTGAGCCACCGCTCCAGCCCCCATAATAGCTTTAAATCAAGAAAAAATTTCTTTAATTTCTTTGGTATCTATTTTGCCTCCTTGAAGATCTATAAATCTGTCCTTTGAACACACCTTAAATGAGTTTAAGGTTAGCCTAGTTTTGAATCATCCTTACATGGAGTAGGATGAGGCAGAGAGTAATTATCTCAGGCAAGGCAGGGTTCTTGACAAATGACATTCAAACCGATCAAGTTTCCACACTGTCAATCTTCAAGAAAACTGAATTCTGGGGCTGGAGCAGTGGCTCAGCGGTTATGGCGCTTGTCCGGCATGCACAAGTACACAGGTTCAAACCCCAGCAACCACGTGCACAACTAAGCATCAGAGCAAAGAAAGCCATGTGGAAAACTCAACAAAAATTGATTCTCTCTGTCTCTCTCTCTCACTGTCCTTCTCTCTTAAAAAAAAGAAAACTTAAAAAAAAGAAAACTGAACTCTTCTTATTATAGATTATAATGGGATATCTAGTCACAGAATATTAAATAACAAATAAATTTCCAACCTAATTTGTTGTTTCTATACCAGTCTGAAAAGAGGTTACTGCTGTAGACAACTTTAGTCTGGAAACACCAGCTTGGTAAAGTACTCTCCCAAGTTTCATACTTCAAAAATTTTGTGTACCTGGAGGGCATGAACACACCTAACATACAGAGAAGCCAGTAATGCCATCACAATTACACTTGTGTCCTTATTTTAACCAAGTTTAACCTTTGAAGCAAAATTTAGAATACATAATAATCCAAAATAAAGACAGCAGGACAAGCAGATCAATGGCTAAAGAAAACTCTAATTAGACATTTTTAGGCTAGTGACTGTTATTGTCTAGCTTATCTTGGGGCCGAGTGATGTTACAGAAGAACACCAGTCTTTTAGGTTTGATTATGTCTTGGAGACCCAAAGACTGGTTAGGAAGGTACCCCAAGGAGGTGTCTCATGGAGGCTTTGACCAGGCTTGACCCATAACAGTTGTTTATTTTACCAGAGATGTCCCTAAACAATTAAACCTGACACCAAAGGATTGTCAGGCAACCCATCAGAAACCTTTTGAGATTTACCCTTCACAAACCTTGTGCTGTTGAACCAATTTAAGTCATGAACCAAAAGTTAATTTTAATATATGAGCACTCATTTATCTAAATGCAAATTTTTTTGGTTTTTTGGTTTTTTTGTGTTGTTTTTTTTTTTTTTGAGATGAAACAGTTTAATCTGCTGGCAGCACATAACATTGTACAGGGAGCACTCCAGCTCCAAGAGTTTGCCTCTAGATTGTAAGGAAGTTCCAGAAATAAGTAGATTTATTCCAGTCTGGTCCCCTGCCCCTGGGAACGGTGGGAAGTAAACAGGAAAAGCAGTGGCTGCCCTCCTGTCACTCGTAGATCCAGTCCTGTGCACAGCTCTTGTAATCCACCAGTTCCTCAGGCTGAAACCACAAGCTGATCTCCTTCTCTGCGCTCTCCACGGAATCGCTGCCGTGGATAATGTTCCTGCCAACTTGGATGCAAAAGTCCCCACGGATGGTCCCAGGCTTGGAATCAGCAAGATTGGTCTCACCAAGCATCGCTCGGCCTGTCTTCACCACATTCAGCCCCTCCCAGACCATGGCAACCACTGGCTCTGAGTGCATGTATTTCACCAGGCCTGGGAAGAATGGACGGTCCTTCAGGTCAATGTTATGTTTCTTGAGAAGGTCTTCAGAAGCCTGCATAAATTTCATACTAACAAGGCGGAATCCCTTCTGTTCAAAGCGCTTGATGATCTCTCCCACAAGTCCCCGCTGGACCCCATCAGGCTTGATGGCAATGAAGGTGCGCTCGTTGTTGGCCATGGTCCCCCCTGCAACCTCTTGGGCTTTAACTATGGCTGCAATCGCCAACGCTGGAAACACACCTAAATACCAGTTTTGATACCATGTAGACAAGAAACATGTAACCATGACATGGACACAGCATACACAAGTGTGCACAAATATACATAAAAAGTGACAGGAAACAGATTGTAGAGCTTTTAATTGCCCTCTAAATAAAGACAGCAGGACAAGCAGATCAATGGCTAAAGAAAATAATTAGACATTTTTAGGCTAGTGACTGTTATTGTCCAGCTTATCTTGGGGCCGAGTGATGTTACAGAAGAACACCAGTCTTTTAGGTTTGATTGTGTCTTGGAGACCCAAAGACTGGTTAGGAAGGTACCCCAAGGAGGTGTCTCATGGAGGCTTTGACCAGGCTTGACCCATGTTGGATGAAATGGATTGAGGAAGCACCGCAGGAACTCTAGTGGAGAGAAAGACCAGAATCAAGGGGCGTCCCCATGGGAGTTTGGTTTTTCTGGGGTCATTCCTGGAATGACCAATGATGGAACAACAGACAATCTTGGGCATCCCCAAAGAAGGCAAGTTGTTAAACACCCAGCGGTGGTTGGTAGTTTTTCTCACCTAGTGCTAGGTTTTTGGAGAGGAACAGTATCCTCAGGGGAACAGTATCCTTGGAGAGAGAAGATGTGGCATGGATTTGAGTGAATCCAGAAGAGTTAAAGGGGGTCCCTCACCCACTAAGCAATGGCCACTGGTGGATATGATGGATGTCCAGTAATGTCCATGGTCCTTACTGGAGCTGCTGGAGCAAGAAGTTGTGGAAAGAGAAGGAAAATGGAGAGAGAGAGATTGGGTGACTGTCAAGGGAAGGTCCCAAAGAGGCTACCCTTTGTGGGAACCTTAGAACACTGGTCCCAGGTTTGGCACCAAAATGTAAGGAAAGAAGTGAGTGGAGGAAATAGGTGAGTGGCACTGGCTCAACACTAACAAAGGTTTATTGGAAGAAACCTGTGGAGGGGGCCCCAGTAGAGTCTGAGACCACTTCTACTTACAGCCTGGGGTAGATATAGAGGACTAAGGGAAAAGACAATTAGGGCGTTGCTAGGGAGTTATCAGGTCTTTCTTATGATGGAGTATTTAGGGTTTCTTTGCATGATGGTGGAGTATTATAGGTAGTTCTGGGGTTTAGGGATATGTGGGTCCAGGATTTAGGGAGGAGGTGGGTTGGGTATTTAGGGATAGGTGGGTCTTGTTCTAAGATAGAGTATATGATTTAAAATGGTATTGCCTAGGTCAAGTTCTACTTAACAGAAGGGAGTGAGGGTATATGAACTGGGTATGGTAGCATAGGCCTGTAATTCCAGCTACTTGGGAGGTTGAAGCAGGAGGATCACAAGTTTAAGGCCAGCCTCCGAAACTCAAACCCTGTGTTATCGTTTGGATATAAGATGTTCCCCCAAAGCTCATGTGTGAAATAAGCAAGAAAGTTCAGATGTGACATGATCAAATTATATGAGAGTTGTGACCTAATCCGTAGTTTGACTTATTTGATAGATTAACGATTTGAGCAGATTAATGGGTTGTATCATTAGGCCGTTAGGGTATGACTGGAGGAATTTGGTTGCTGGGGGCATGCCTTTGGTGTTTATGTTTTGTCCCTGACAAGTGGAGTTCTCTCTCTGCTTCCTGGCTGCTGTGAACTACAAGTAAGAAAACAATTTTAAAAATGATTCCCTGCTTTGTGTGAAGAATCCTCAAAAAACTAGGGTGAGCCCACCATATGATCCTGCTATTCCTCTCTTGGGTATTTTTCCAGGGGATTTAGAATCAGCACATTATAGTGACACAACAATATCTATGTTCATAGCAGCTCAATTCACAATAGCTAAATTATGGAAAGAACCCAGATGTCCCTCACTGGATGAATGGATCCAAAAACTGTGGTACATATATACCATGGAGTTTTACTCAGCAATTAGAAACAGTGATATTGCAGCCTTTGAAGGTAAATGGATGGCCATGGAAGAAATTATGCTGAGTGAAATCAGCATAACCCAGAGAACCAAGGGTCGAATGTCTTCACTCATCTGTGGAGGCTAGAGCTAGACCCTGGCCATTGAGAAAGGAGGTCTATTATCATGTTTTAAATCCGGATAAGGTGTAAAGTCATACAACCTAAGGCATTCGTAGAGATGTATTGGGCCATGGGGGGAGGGATAAGGGTGTGTAATTGAGGGGGACTCGGGGGTAAATCTAATTTTCAGAATTTATATATATATATATGTGTGTGTGTGTGTGTGTGTGTGTGTGTGTGTTATTTTATTAGAAGCTTGTTTGATTGTTCAACAAATAAATTTCTGAATAAAATAAAAAAAGAAAAAATATGATTCCCTGCTTTTAGGCAGACAAAGGGAGGGGACAGAGAACTCTTCCTACAACTTTCCTCCACTACACCTTTCCTACATGATATTTCATGCCCAGAGCTGTGGAATTGGCTATCCACAGACTGAACTCTGAAATGAGGAGCTGAAATAAACTTTTCCTCCTGTAAATTGTTCTTGTCGATCATTCGGTCACAGTGATGTAAAATTGACTAAAAATATCCTGTCTCAAAATAAGACTTGAAAAGGATGTAGCTCAGTGGTAGAGTGCCCTTGAGGTCACTGTAGTTACCACTAAATAAATAAATACGCAAAAAAGTTATGTGTTCGTCAAGCTTTCATTACTATGACAAAATACCTGACATAACTTAAAAGAAGGAAAGGCTTATTTTGGCTCACGGTTTCAGAGGTTTCAGGCCACAGTTACTTGATCCATCATTGTGGGCTTGTGGTTAGGCAGAACCTCATGTCAGAAGAGTGTGGTAGAGCAAAGCTGCTCGCTTCATGGTGGCCGGAGAGGAAAGGAAGGGACATAGGGCAAGACATACCCTTCAAGGACACCCTCCCAGTAACCGACTTCCTCAACTAGGCCACACACCTGAACTCCACTCTGGAGCACCACAGGTTGGAGACCCAGCCTCAGCACATGGACTCTGGGGGATATTTTAGATCCACACCACCACAGGGTATAAAGCCCCCAAGTATAACTACTTCTTTGAGTTTCACTCCTCTCAATTCCCCATATATGTGATATGAATAAAACTGTATGCCTTTTCTCCTGTTTATCTGTCCTTTGTTACTTTAAATCACAGGTCCCCAGACACTGAACCTGAGAGAAGAAGAAAGGCCTTTTCTCCCTGCCACCTCTAAATTTAAACTGCACTGGAAAGCAGTGTGGAGACTCCTCAAAAAATTAGGGCTGAAGTTGTGCCTTTCCTTCTGGAATTGTAAGTGAACGCAGTAATAGTACCTGTTTACACTGTGACGCGGATGTTGTTACAGAGAGCACACCAGTGGCTCTCATTGTTGCTCACAACGCCTAGTGAATGTGTGATCCATGGAAACCCTTGTAGGACCTGCTGATGCTGTCTGTCTGTTGGAAAATAAATTTTGAATGTTTTTTCCCCTAAAAAAAAAAAAAAAAAATTAGGGCTGGAACCGCCTTTTGACCCAGCTATCCCACTCCTGGGAATCTTCCCAAAAGAGCTAGAATCGGCTTACTATAGAGATACAGCTTCATCAATGTTTATAGCAGCTCAATTTACTATAGCTAAATTGTGGAACCAACCCAGATGCCCCTCATTTGATGAATGGATCCAAAAACTGTGGTACATATATACAATGGAATACTACTCGGCTACTAGAGATAACGATATTATGGCATTTGCAGCCAAATGGATGGAGATGGAAAAAATTTTGCTAGGTGAAGTATCCCAAACTCAGAAACTCAAGGGTCGAATGTTTTCTCTCATTTGTGGAAGCTAGTTTATAAGCAGAAACAATATGATAGATGGCTAACCTAACAATTACCTCAGCATGTATGAATTCTTACATGATCATGGGGAACTGTGCTTAGGTTCCTGAGGGATGTAGGGAGGGGGGCAAGAGGGGGAAAGGGAATAGGAAGGACATCAAGGTGACCAGAGGGAGGTAGTATGGGGGAATCTAATCTGAGGGGAACTTCCGACTTCCACAAGAAGTCCAATTAACTTGGGGCTTAAGTAAAGTGAAACATGGAACCATGGGGAACCCAAAGGGGAAACCATGGTCTGGCACCAGTATTGGCTTGTTCTGTCATTACACTTTTGTTCTTTTTTTTTTTTTTTTAAGAGAGAGGGACAGTGAGAGAGACAGAGAAAGAGAGGAACAACTTTATTGAGTTTTTCACATGGTGTTAGTTGTTCCAACACTCAGTTGTGTATGTGGTGCTGTGGTTTGAACCCGGGTCCTCGTGCTTGCCAGGCAAGCACCGAAACCGCTGAGCCACCGCTCCAGCTCCTACACTTTTGTTCTTGATTGTTTTATGATGAACCCCTCATAATTGTAAGACCATGTTTATCGAATAAAAATTTAAAAAAATTCAAACTGCAGTGAGTCCTATATATCCAGGGGTTCCATATCCTCAGAGTCAACCAATCATGGATCAAGCAGTTTTTTACAAAATTGATCCAGGGCTGGAGTGGTGGCTCCTCACCCCCCTTTTAAGAGAGAGAGAGAGGGATAGTGAGAGAGACAAAGAAAGAGAGACTCAATTTTATTTAGGTTTTTTTCTTTTTTTTTAGGAGAGAGAGTGACAATGAGAAAGAATCTATTTTTATTTATTTTTTCCATTTGGACTTCATTTCTTCAACATTTAGTTGTGTACATAGTGCTGGGGTTTGAACTGGGGTCCTTGTGCATGCCAGGCAAGTGCTTTAACTGCTGAGCCACCCCTCCAGCCCAATTTTATTTAGTTTTGCATTTGGTTTTCATTGCTCCAATACTTAGTTATATATGTGGTGCTAGGGTTTGAACCCTGGTCCTCGAACATGCCAGGTAAATGCTCTAATCATTGAGCCACCATTCCAGCCCTCTCCCTGTATCTTAAAAAAAAATTGCATCTAGCCAGGCATGGTGGCTCAAGCCTGTAATCCCAGTGGCTTGGGAGGCTGAGACAGGAGGATTGCAAGTTCAAGACCAGCCTCAGTCACTTAGACCCTAAGCAACTTAGTGAGATCCTGCTCAAAATAAAAAATAAAAATATCTGGGGATGTGGCTCAGAGGTCATGCTCCTCTGGGTTCAATCCTTGGTTCCCCCCCCAGAAAATTCCATCTGTACTGAACAGGTACAGACTTTTCCTTGACATTATTTTCTAGATAAAATACTATAACAACAATTTATATGGGCTTTACCTTGTATACAGTATTACAGAGGTAATTTAGAGTCTATAGGAAGATGTGTATAGGTTACAAATGTTACATATTTTCTGTATAAGGGACTGGAATGTCTGCAGATGTTGGTATCCTCAGGGATCCTGGAACCAATTGCTGTGGATACTGAGGGACTACTGCACTATACTATAATGAGCTATATTAACTATATACATTTAGGGCCTATAGACTTTAACCACTATAGCAGACAATTACTTCCAAAATTCTCATTACAAAGTGACACTTTTCTTAAGTAAGATATTTTAGGAATTTTGGTGGGGAGACTGCCCCAAGCTCTCCTAATTAAACATGTTTTCCAATAATTGTAAAGGAAGAGGTTTTTATTTTTAGATTTATTTATTTAAACGCTGAGTTGTATTCCATTGTGTTATGCAATGCGATAAAATGACTCATGTATGCAGTCAGGTCTGACCTAAAGTGCTTGTTATTTGTCAACAAACGTATATAGTATTATGGGGCAGGTGTAGCTCAGTGGTAGAACACGAGCTTAGCATTTGTAACAGCCCGGTTTGATCCCCAGCAGCCCATCCCCGCAAAAAAGAACCCTCAAAGATCTCTGCTCCAGCTGGGTGCAGCAGCCCATGCCTGTAATCCCAGCTATTTGGGAGGCTGAGGCAGGAGGATCAAAATTTCAACGTCAATCTCAGCAATTTAGTGAGACCCTGTCTCAAAATATAAAAAGAGCTAGGGATATGGCTCAGTGGTTAAGTGACCCTAGGTTCTGGGTTCAATGCCTGGTACCCCCCCCCCAAATAAACCAAAACATAACAACAAAAAAGATCTTTTCTCTAGTACTTGGCCAAAGAGAAAGATGAGCACTTATTGGTGCACCTTATGGGTTGAGGAGTTGGGAGGGGATATCACAGTCAAAATATAACACCTTTAAAGCTGGGTCTTGTGGCAGGTGCCTGTGGACCCACCTACTTGGGAGGCTGAGGCCCAGGAGTTCAGGTCAGCCTGGGCAACATAATAAGTCCCCATCTTAGAAAACAAACAAGAAAAGCAAACTTTTCTTTGTGGAAAGTGAAAATTAAAAGCAAACTAGTGGCTTTTTATTATCTCACTGTGTTATAATAAGAAATATAAATTTGGTTTTTGTCCTCTGATACAAAACTCCTAAAACTCTTGGAATTCCCTAATGATAGAGGTGAGAGGAGAATCTTTTGTTATTCATAATAAGTCCCTTTCACCTGTATCCGAGTTTATGCTACAGAGGTGACTCTCAGTGTGTTCCTAGAGAGCTTCAGGATATCCTGATTGCCAGAGGAGCCCACCACGTGATTAGAGGGTTGCAGCTTTCAGCCTACCCTGGACTGCCAGCAAATGACTCGACCGATCATGAATCATGCCTGTGTAATGGAGCTTCCACTCAACCCCTAAGCAACAGAGGTTTTTTTGTTTGTTTGTTTGTTTCCTAATGAAGGTGTTGAGTTGTTGTACAGTTATAAATGCATAAGCAACAGAGAGTTCTCAGGGTTTCCAGTCTGGTGTCCATATGAGGTCTGGGAAGGTGCATCCTGGGGAGGGCGTGGAACCTCCATTCCCCTTTCCCCACATTCTGCCCTGTGCATTTGACTCTATCTGAGTTGTACCCTTTATAGCAAACCAAGAATAGTAAATTTAAAGCCTTCCTGAGTTCTACAAGTTAATCTAGAGAATTATTGAACCTGAGAAAGGGTTTCATGGGAACCCCCTGATTTCTAGCTGATTGATCAGAAGTACTGGGACTTGCCACAGACGCCAGGAGTGGAGGAAGTTTTGCAGGCATGAGGACTTAAACCAGTGAGGACTGTACTGACTGAAGGGACCTTGTGTCAAAATTCAAGTGAATCATAGACCACTCCATTGGGAGCTCAAGAGAACCTGAGAATTGGTGCTAGAACCACAAAGGCAGGACATCCGTGGCTCCAGAGGCATCTGTGGGAAAGGAGCCTGGGCTACCACACCTGCTGAGTGTATCTAGAGCATGTTATGTGCTCAATACCTATAGTAGAAATGTCTATGCAGGGGGAGGGAGAGGGAGGGAACGGAGAAATACTGGAGAATGATATTGGTCATATTTTGTTATGCCATGTGCATGTACAAATATGTGAGAATGAATTCAACTATTATGTATAATTAAAATGTACCAATAAAAATACGGAAACAACTAAAACAAAAAAAGGCATACCTATCAAAATAAGTATTATTGAAGAACCTTGCAAAATGGGGACATTCTATGATATTTCAGTAAAACTTGTGGGACATTTTCCAAGGATTCTGGTTTGAAATCATTGATCTGAGCCCTTCACTTTGAAATTAGCCTGAAATGACAGGAGGGGTTCTGGCTTCTTCACCTCATTCTGAGTTGGTAAAATATAAACCTCTATTTATTTAAAACAATGCTATTTCTTCAACTATTTTCAGGCTTCTCCAAATCAGACACAAAAGTCCTCGTGCAAACTGCATAAGATAAATGTGATAGTCAGAGAAAGGGTGGGCAGGTAGGAAGAAGGTGAATGGGACAAACAGCTAAACAATTTGCAGCTTTGACTTGATGGCCTCAGACAGTGGTTTTGCCAATGTGGTTTAAATGTGTTTCCCACAGTTCATGTGTTGGAAATTTAATCTCCAAATTCCTGTGGAAAAGATATTTGGAGGTGGGGCCTTTAGGAGTTAATAGGATTAAATGGTAGCCCCCTGACGGTGGTATAGTGGCTTTATTTTTATTTTATTTTTTGGTACTAGTAATTTAGCCCAGGGGCCCTTAAAGGGGCACTAAGTCACATCCCCAGCCCTTTCTATTTTTTAATTTGAGACAGGGCTTTGTGAAGTTGCTGAGCCTGATCTCCAAGTTGTGATCCCCCTGTCAGCCTCTGGAGTAGCTGCGACTGCAGGTGTGACCCACTATGTCCTGCTAGATTTATTACTTTTACTGAGAAACAAATGATGAAGGAGTCAAATAGTGGGGGAAACTGTCCCAAGACAGTAAAAAAGAGGAAAATGTCCAGTTTAAGCAGACATTTATCCACTATAGTTTGGATCTGGAATGTCCTCCAAAGGCCCACATGTGAAAGGCTTGGTCCCCAGCTTGGCACTATTGGGAGGTGGTGGAAACTTTAAGAGATGGGGGGCAGGTGGCTCAGCGGTTTCGGCACTTGCCTGGCAAGCACGAGGACCTGGGTTGAAACCCCAGCACCACGTACACAACTGAGTGTTGAAGCAACTAGGGCCATGTGAAAAACTAAATAAAGTTGTTTAAAAAAAAAAAGAGATGGGGGGTAAGTGGGAGGTCTTTGGGTCATTGAGGGTGTGTCCCTGAAGGGGACTCTGAGACCCTGCTCTCTTGCCCTCCTTCTTTGCTTCTTTTGCCAAGGAGTGAGCAGTTTTCCTGTACCATGCGTTCCTGCCATGATGTGCTGTCTCAGGCCAATCATGACCTGAACCCTCTGAAACTGGGAGTCAAAATAAACCTTTACTCTTTATAATTTGATCACCTCAAGTGTTATTATGATTTAGATATGATTGTCCCCCAAAAGCTCGGGTGTAAGACCATGCAAGAAAGTTTAGAGGTGAAATGCTTGGGTTATGAGAGCCCTAACCTAATCAGTGCACTAATCTGCAGATAGGGATCAATTGGGTGGTAGCTGTAGGCAGGTGGGGTGTGGCTGTAGGAGGTGGGTCCCACTCCTTGTTGAGTGGAGCTCGCTCTCTTTCTCTCTTCCTCTCTCTCTCCCTCTACTTTCTGTCTTGTCCTGAACTGCTCTCCTCCACCACAAACTTCCAGCCTGTGGTTCTGTCTCATCTCGGGCAACGGAGTTGGCTGTCTGTGACGTGACACCTCTGAAACCACAAGCCCCAGATAACATTTTCTTCCTGTAAAATTGTTCTTGTTAGGTCTTTTGGTCATAGTAGTGAAAAAGCTGAGTGAATCACTCAGGTGTTTGGTTACAGTTATAGAAATCTGATTAACACAGGAAATAAAACAGAGCAATGTGGGAAGCGTGCTCCACCTCATGAAGCTGTAAAAATGCAAAGCTCCAAAGCTCTGGAAACAGTACTGAGACAATGTTAGCAGTCACTCAGTGCTGGGCCCGCAGCACCCAAAAATGCTGGCTAACCTGCGCAGGAAAATGCTGCCGTTTGATAAAGTCTGTGTAAGGGCTTACCCAACAGAAATTAAATTTCTCATCATTTTGGAGGCTTAGAAGTAAAAACCAAGGTCCCAGCAGATTTGGTTCTGTTTTTGGCATGCAGATGGCCACCTTCTTGCTGTGTCTTCCCATGGTCACCTTTGGGTCTCTGTGTGATCTGTGTCTCTTTTTTTTTTTTTTTTTTTTTTTTAAGAGAGAGAGAGAATCAATTTTTATTGAGTTTTTCACATGGCTTTCATTGCTCTGACACTTAGTTGTGTATGTGGTTGCTGGGGTTTGAACCCATGTACTTGCGCATGCCAGGCAAGCGCCATAACCACCAAGCCACCGCTCCAGCCCATCTGTGTCTTTTTTGTTTGTTTCTTTTTTTAAAAAGAGAGACAGAGAGAGAATCAGCTTTATTTAGTTTTCCATAGGGCCTTTGTTTCTCTTAGTTGCGTACGTGGTGCTGGGGTTTGAACCCAGGTACTTGCCCATGACAGGCAAGCGCTCCAAACACTGAGCCGCAGCTCCAGCCCTATTATCTGTGTCTTAAACTCCTCCTCTGTTGGGGTCTGATCTTCACTCCAGTTCATCAGCTGCCCAGGAGTGATCATATTACTGTTTGCATGGGCCCCTTTAGGGCTGGATTGTGCTTTGTTGAGCGCAATTGCTATTGTCATGCAAAGGTAAAACAGGGTGGGTCAAAATGTATTGACCACAGAAAGTTCCTAACTTTTGTCTGTACTCAAAATCTGCATAACCCCTGGCAACGCCCTTAGAAGGATTATTGATTCCTTGGCTGTCTCCCCTCCCTATAAAAACCTGTGTGCCTTGGTAATAAACGGATTCTGGGCTGCCATCCTGTGTGTGGTTGACTCGTTTCCCTGGTCGAGAGGGAAGGGACCCCAGCTAGGAGGGTCTGAGATTTGGCCGTAGGCACTCATCCGCCTGATCGTCTCCCGGGGGACAATCCACCTGGTCGGGATTGTCCCGCCTGCACTCAGAGATGGACATCTGAGGTAGCGACACTCCTCTTCTTATTCTTCTCTGTGTGTGTGTGTACGTGATGCTGGGGATCAAATCCAGGGCTTCTTGGGTGCTAGGCAAATGCTCTACTACTGAGTCACAGCCCCAGCCCAATCTCCTTTAAAGCACACGAGTTGTTTTTGATTTGGCTCGCTCATCTGACTTTATTTGCTTTAATTCTCTCTCTCTCTCTCTCTCTCTCTCTTCCCCCTTCCCTCCCTCTCTTTTATTTTATTTTATTTTTTAAAAAAGAGAATCAATTTTTTTTTCAGGGCTGAGGACCGAACTCGGGACCTTGTGCATGCTAGGCAAGCGCTCTGCCACTGAGCTAAATCCCCAACCCCAAGAGAATCAATTTTACTTAGTTTTTCATGTGGCTCTTGTTAATCCGACACTTCGTTGTGTACACGGTGCTGGGGTTCGAACCCGTGTCCTCACGCATGCCAGGCAAGCGCTGTAACTGCTGAGCCACTCTCCAGTCCCACCGCCGTTTCTTTTAAACATTTCGTTGCTGGGGATTGAACCCAGGTCTCATGCAAGCTAAGAGTATAATTTGCCACTGAGTTACATCCCTAACCACCTTAGTTATCTCTTAAAATTCTGTCTCAGTTGGGTGGTAGGTCGTGCCTGTAAATCCAGTGATTCAGGAGACTGAGCCAGGAGGGTGGCAAGTTTAAAACCAGCCTGAGCAACTTAGTGAGATGCTGTCTACCAATAAATAAAAAATAAAAAGTAGTGGGAATGTGGCTTATGGGTAGAGTGCCCCCTCTGTGGGTTTAATACCCAGTAACAGGGTGGGCGTTGGGAGGAAGACCTACCTTTATCTCCAACACAAACATGTTGGGAGGTAGTGGAATTCAACATATGCATTGGGGTGGACACAATTCAACCCTTGGCAACAAGAATAACCACAAAGCATTAAATGAGGATCCACTACTTTTGTTTAAGAAATGGCACCAGGGTGATCCCATGAGAGGACAAACCATATTAGAGGTGATATTGTACATTCAAAAATACGACTGGAGGGGAGTTTTTAAATCGTTGGATTTTCCTGAGTAGGAGGGTCATCTTTGTTATTCACAGGCCCCTTTGATCACACTTGAGTTTATGTTAATGAAGCGAGATGACTCTGGTTGGCGGCTGGTCGCTAGGAAGAGCCAGCCAGGCCTCCATAGATGGAGGAGACGGAGATTAAGTTCAACTAATCATGAGCGCAGGTTGAGAACCCAATAAAAACTCTGATAATGAATCTCACTGATGTCCTGGAGGGTGATGCATCCTGATTCCGCAGGGAAAGTCCCTGGAATCTCTGTACTCAGGGCCATTCCTGCTCACCCCATGTGTCTCTTTATTTGAATGTGTAGCCTTTATGATAAAGTGGTAATCATTGTGTGTAGGGTCTTCCTGATTTTTCTGAGTCATTGTAGTGAGTTATGGAATCTGAGTGGGGTTGGCACCTCCCACATCTGCAGCCAGTCAGAACTGTAGATGTTCTGAGAACCCCTGGTTCTTTGTCCTTGATTCTAGGAGGGAAATTTTTTATTTTTATTTTATTTTATTTAAAGAGAGAGGGTCAGTGAGAGAGAGAGAGAGAGAGGGAGAGAATCAATTTTATTTAGTTTTTCATGTGGCCTTCATTGCTGAGACACTCGTTGTGTGTGTGGTGCTGGGGTTTGAACCTGTGTCCTCATGCCTGCCAGGCAAGCGCTGTAACAGCTGAGCCACCACTCTATCCCTGGGAGAGAATTTTTAAATTATTGGATTTTCTTGAGTAGTAGGATCATCTGGGAACCTCAGGACATCTGCAGCTAGCTTCTGGAGTGGGGCAGCCTTGTTGGAACCCCTACCTTTAAGCCAGTGGAATTTGCCAATAATCACCGAGGACAGTGAGTGTCAGAACTGAGTGGCAGTCACCTGATGGTGACGTTGGAAAGCTGTCTACAGGGATAATTGTGCAGCAGGGCGTATACCTATACCAGTGATTTTCTGATGGATGGAGTTGTCGTATGACATCTAGAGTTAGCACAACAGAGAACCTTTCTGTCCTTTCCAACTTGTCTTAATACTGGAGGGACATAGTTTTAGTTCCACACTCTTTCTTTCTTTCAGTAGTGGGGTTTGAACCCCACGGGGCTCACCCCCTGAGTCACACGCCCAGCCCTTTTTATATTTTGCTTTGAGACAGGATCTCGCTAAGTTGCTTAGGGGCTTACGAAGTGGCCGAGGCTGGCTTTGAACTTGTGATCCTCCTGCCTCAGCCTCTGGGGCTGCAAGGATTACAGACACGCCTGGCAGTTCCGTGCACCTTCTTAATCTATCTGGGAAGTAATGACCGATGTTTCGATATGACATAAAGAGCTATTTTCAAATTTAGTATCCTTGGGTCCGTGGCCAAACTTTTATAGGTTTCAGATTTCTTTAGTTGTCACATCAGGATAAATGCCTACCTTTTATAACTACTGAAATATCCATTAATAATAGAATGGATAGATATTTTGTGGCATATGGATCCTGTGGGTAAAAAAAGCAATGAAACTGAAGACATGGCCCATGCATATAATCCCAACTATTTGGGAGGCTGAGCCAGGAGGATTATAAGTTTGAGGCCAACCTCAGCAACTTTGTAAGATCCTGACTCAAAATAAAAATTAAAAAGGACTGGGGATATAGCTCAGAGGAAGAGTGCCCCTGTGTTCAATCCCTAATACTGCAAAAACAACGACATAGTAAGAAGCAATGAACATGAACAATCGAAAACAGCATGGATACTTAGACTTAGAAGGCTGGGGCAGATGATCACAAGTTTGAGGCAAGCCTGGGCAACTTAGTGAGACCATTTCAAGATTAAAAAAAAAAAAAAAGTGGACTATAGGTTGGCTTGCACGTGTGAGACCCTGGATTCAATCCCTAGTGTTTGAGGGAAAATATGCTGTCCTTAGAACATACTTCAATTATATTAGCCTAGAAAGATATGCTTGCCATTTTGATCTCTTAATATTGAAGAAACAGAAGTTTTTTTTTTTTGTTTGTTTGTTTTTTTTTTTAAAGAGAGAGGGACAGTGAGAGAGACAGAGAAAGAGAGAAACAACTTTATTTAGTTTTTTCGCATGGCCTTGGTTGCTCCAACACTCAGTTGTGTACGTGGTGCTGGGGTTTGAACCCGGGTCCTCGTACTTGCCAGGCAAGCGCCGAAACCGCTGAGCCACCGCTCCAGCCCCAGAAACAGAAGTTTTTAAAAAAATCCAGCATGCACAGAGCAGGGAATGTAGCTCAGGGGTAGAGTGCTTACATGGCATGCCTTGGGTGCAAACATCAAGAAGTAAGTGAATAAATAAAAGATGCATGCTGTGAGGGCTGGAGCGGTGGCTCAGTGGTTGTGCGCTTGCCTGGCATGCTCAAGGACACGAGTTCAAACCCCAGCGCTGCGTACACAGCAAGGTGTCAGAGCAATGGGGGCTGCATGGAAAACTAAATTTAAAAAAATTGATTCTCTCTCTCTCTGTCACCGTCCCTCTCTCTTAAAATAAAACAAAAAGACATACTATGGACAAATCACATAATAGTGAACATAAGTGATAGACACCTACAATTTATATAATTTTCTTTTTCTTTTTTGGTATTGGAAATAGAATCCAGGGGTGCTTAACTACTGACCACATCTTCAGCCCGTTTTAAAATTTTTATTTTGAAGCCGGGCTTGGCAGTGCATGCCTGCAATCCCAGCGACTCAGGAAGCTGAGACAGAAGGATCGTTAGTTCAACTTTGCAAGGCCCTAAATAAACTAGCGAGATCCTGTCTCAAAATAAAATATAAGAGGAGCTGGAGTGGTGGCTCGGGGGTGACAGCGCTTGCCTGGCAAGGACGAGTATGCAAGTTCAAACCTCAGCCCCACGTACACAACAAAGTCTTGGAACAATGAAAGCCATGAATAACTAAATAAAAAAGTGTTTCTCTCTCTCTCAATGTCTCTCTCTCTCTCTTTAAAAAAATAAATAAAAAATAAAATAAAATATAAGAAAGCTGGGATGTGGCTCTGGTAAAGTGTCCCTGAGTTCAGTCCCAGTACTAATAAAATAAAATAAAAATAAATAAATAAAAGAAGAATTTTATTTTAAGACAGGGTCTCATTGAGTTGCTTAGGGCTTCGCTAAGTTGTTGAGGCTGGCTTTGAACTTGCTGTCTTCCTGCCTCAGCCTCCCAAGTTGCTGGTATTATAAGTATGGAAACACCACACCCAGTCCATTTATATAAATTTTATATCAGTTTTAAAGACCAGGCACATTGAAGGCATGGTGTTAAGATTCAGATACATGGCTGTAGTTGGACTGGCCCCTGGGATTAATGGCTGGGTGGGAGCTCAAGGGGAGCTTCTGGAATGCTAGTAATGCTTCATTTCCCGGTCTGGGTATGGCTAAAAACAGGAGTGCTTACTTGATGAAAATCCATGGGCTGGACACTAAGGATTTGTGCATTTTTCTGTATGTACTCACTACTTCAAAGATAAACGACCAAGGGTTGGAGCAGTGGCTCAGCGGTCTGGAGCCTTTGCCTGGCTTGGGCAAGGACCTGGGTTCAAACCCCAGCACCACATACCCAACTGAGTGTTGGAGCAATGAAAACCAGATGAAAAACTAAATAAAATTGATTCTCTCTCTTTCTCTGCCTTTAAAAAAAAAAGGGACGAAAAAGATAATAAAAGTGGGGGGATGTTATTTAAATAATATTCAAATTAAAAGTTTAAAATGTGAGGATTAAGAGACCATTTATGGAGGCTGGAGCCGTGGCTTGGCAGTTACAGTGCTTGCCTGGCATGCACAAGTACACGGGTTCAAACCCCAGCACCACGCACACAACTAAGTGTCGGAGCAATGAAAGCCACGTGAAAAACTCAATAAAAATTGATTCTCTCTCTTTTGAGCTGGCTCTCTCTCTCTCTCTGTCTTCTCTTAAAAAAAAAAATAGGCCATGTATGTGAGGCTCTTGACAGGTTTTGACACACAGTACCCACTCATTAGAGTCATTTGTCAGGCCTCCTCTGCTCCTTAGATGAAATGCTAAATGAGGGGTTGGGGGTTTAGCTCAGTGGCAGAGCGCTTGCCTAGCACGCGCAGGGCCCCAGTTCGGTCCTCAGCCCTGAAAAAAAACAAATACTAAATGAATATGCAAATGAGCCAAGTGGACAGGGAAATAATGATCAGTGCACCATGCAGGGTGGGATGGAGCAAGGGAAACAGCACAGATTTGATATTTTCTTTTCGGTTCTTCCACTTACTGAACAACTTGGCTCTCTGAGCCTCAGCTTTCTCCTCTGATTAATAACCTTCCAACAGGTGGGTTGTTACTGTGAAATGACATATTGAAGCCCCTGTCTGGTCATGCCACCTACCTAGGCCCAGAAGATCTCGGCCAGTCATTGTGAGATGCTGACGTGGGGGCCCCATGTTCCTGGAGACTGAAGCCTCATCCACTTAACCATTCGTGACTCTGCATGTCCCAGGTAGGCATAGTTAGTAGGCACCTTTAAAGACAGGTTTTCTCTATGTGTGGTCCACATGATTGTAATCCCAGCAATTTGGGAGGCTGAGGCAGGAGGATTGCAAGTTCGAGGCCTGGGAAACTTAGTGAGACTCTGTCTCAAAATAAAAGGATTGGGAGTGTAGCTGAGTAGCAGGGCACTTTTCTAGCATGTGCAAGGCCACAGGTTCAATCCCTGGTAAAAACCAGATTCCCCGTGGACATTAACTCCTAAATGTTTGTTGATTGACACTTCCAATGTTGCTCTAGAAAGTTAACTTTCCAAGAAATGCTGCTCGCAATTTACCTTCAAGGAAATCATTTGAAGTTCCAGCAGCCCTTTCCTTACATTAAGCTTATTGCTGGTAATAATGGTGCCAAGATAGTAGTGCCAAAAACAGTCTTCCAGAGTGACCTTAAAAATTATGCTAATCGTAATTTTATGTCTCATGGACACTGTTCCTGTCTATGACCTGCCAACAAGAGCTGATCCGAGCCTCTTCTGACTCCATTTCAGCCTGGACATTTTAGGAACT
Organism: Aplodontia rufa; assembly: GCA_004027875.1. Taxonomy (NCBI): domain Eukaryota; kingdom Metazoa; phylum Chordata; class Mammalia; order Rodentia; family Aplodontiidae; genus Aplodontia; species Aplodontia rufa. Next base: position 18,038 of record PVKS010020476.1, on the reverse strand, counting down.
TCAGCAAGAAATTACATCCCTGAAGATCAAGGTGCCTCTTAGCTGTACTGTCCATTTAGGAGTTAGTTGTACAATCAAATTCTTGTGGAAACACAACTTTAAGTGTATATTAATGTGCCTGATAATAATAATCATCACTCACTCAAGCCCTGATAGAAGGCAGACATAATGGCAGGTGGTTTCCATGTATGAGTTCAACAACATTTTCTTTTTCTTTTTTGGTACTGAGGATTGACCCTTAGGGATGCTTAACCACTAAGCCACATCCCCAGCCCTTTTTTAATTTTTTATTTTGAGACAAGGTGTTGCTAAGATGCTTTGAGCCTTGCTAAGTTGCTGAGGCTGGCTTTGAACTTGTGATCCTCCTGCCTCAGCCTCCTGAGCTGCTGGGATTACAGGTTGTGCCACTGTGCCCAGCTAATAATTTCTAATACTAAGCATCAGAGGGGAGGAGGAACCTCCTCTTTGATAGTCCCTGTACCTCTCATGTCATCTTGTATCTGGAAGGGTAAGAGACCCTAGTTGATTATGTGTATAAGGTACATATGATACACTCATATAACATATAGATCATCAGCACACTACAGAGACGCAGCTACATCAATGTTTATAGCAGCTCAGTTTATAATAGCTAAACTATGGAACCAACCCAGATGCCCCTCGCTGGATGAATGGATTCATAAATTGTGGTATATATACACAGTGGAGTTCTACTCTGCTATTGGAGAGAACAATATCATGGCATTTGCAGCCAAATGCATGGAAATGAAAAAAAATGATGCTGAGTGAAGTATCTCAAACTCAGAGACTTAAAGGCCAAATGTGTTCTCTCATATGTGGAAGCTAGTGTAAAACTTACGACAGGATGATAGACAGCTGAGTTTAAACAATAAACTCACCATAGTTGAAACTCCATAAAAGTGGGGTGAACCATACCTAGGAAGGTGGGGGGAGAAGGGAAGGAGGCAGGGAGAGGAAGGAAGGATAAGGGGGGTTATCAATACAATGGGGAAAACTCAACTCCCATTAGAAGTCTAGGTATAGGGGCTGGAGCGGTGGCTCAGCGGTTTCGGCGCTTGCCTGGCAAGCACGAGGACCCGGGTTCAAACCCCAGCACCACGTACACAACTGAGTGTTGGAGAAACAAAGGCCAGATGGAAAACTAAATAAAGTTGTTTCTCTCTGTCTCTCTCACTGTCCCTCTCTCTTAAAAAAAAAAAAAGAAGAAGAAGTCTAGGTATACACAGACAGGCAGAGGTCCTCAGAAATGTCGACAGTTATTATACATGTATATGTTCAAACTATAGTATGGCGAAATTACTGAGGAGACACAAGCTTGGGAAATGTATGAAGGGGGTGGATCCTGGTCTAGGATCAACCTCAACTTACTATCTCACTATGACAATATCCTTGTATGCATGATTTTGTAACAACAATTCCCTCCGATATTTAAGTCTTTGTTGAACTAATGAAAAAAAAGAGACCAAGAATGAGTAAACGTGTTAAGGTTGTGAGCTAGAAAGATGTGCTCTGGAGGAAGTACTATTTAAGCATGATGCAGACCACAAGCCACGTTCAGTCCTCACAGATAAGCTCTTTGCAAGGAGGAAGACCTCTAGATGCATGAGTGGCTTAAAGAAACCTGAGTGTCCTAACTACAGAGCAGAAAAGAAAGGTGCTCAAAAGTGGCAACCTCCTCTGCTGTTGGGCAGGGAAGTTGCGAATGAATACTCCTGAAATTATTTTGGAAAAAACTTCAGAGTTGGGCTTGGTGATACACACCTGTAATCCCAGCTACTCAGGAGGCTGAGGCAGGAGGATCACAAATTTGAGGCCAGCCTGGGCAACTTAGTGAGACCCTGTCTCAAAATAAAATAAAAAAGGTTGAGGGTGCAGCTCAGTGGTAAAACACATCCGGGTTCAATCCCCAGTACTGCCAAACAAACAAAAATAAAAACACCAGAACTAGAAAAAAAACAGTGCCAAAATTTGTGTGGAAACACACACGCGCATGCATGCACGCATACACACACACACACACACACACTCTCTCTCTCTCTCTCTCTAATAGTCTAAGCACTCTTTTTCTTTTCTTTTTTTTTTAAGAAAGGGACGGGGCTGGAGCCGTGGCTCAGTGGTGCCTGGCATGCGCCAGTACGTGGGTTCAAACCCCAGCACCACATACACAGTGAAGTCCTGGAGCAACGAGGGGCACATGAAAAACTAAATAAAATTGATTCTGTCTTTCTCTCTCTCTCTCACTGTCCCTCTCTCTTTAAAAGAGAGAGAGAGAGAGAGAGAAAGAGAGAATAAATTTATTTGGTTTTTCACCTTACTTTCATTGTTCCTACACTTTGTTGTCTATGTGGTGGTGGAGTTTGAATCTGAGTCCTTGCATAGGTCAGGCAAGTGCCTTAACCGCTGAACCACTGCACCAGTCCAATTTAAGCAGTCTTGGGCAAAGAGAACAAAGCAGGGGCATTACAGTATCTGACTTCAAAACATTGGGAGGCTGAGGCAAGAAGGACTGCAAGTTCAAAGCCAGCCTCAGCAACTTAGCGAGGCCCAAAGCATTTAGCAAGACCCTGTCTCAACATAAAAATCAAAAGGGTTGGGGATGTGACTCAGTGGTTAAGTAACCCTAGGTTCAATCCCCGATACAAAAAATAAATAAATTTATACTACAAAGCTGTAGTAATCAAAACAGCATGTTACTGGCATAAAAACAGATATGTAGACAAATGGAACAGAATACGGAGCCTAGAAGTAAACCCATTCAGAATAGCCAACTGGTTTTCCACAAAGATGCTATGAACACATGTGGTGTTGGGAAAATTGGACATCTATATTCAGAAGAAGGCCACCATATTCCTGTCTCTCATCAGTTACTACTAAAATCAATTCAAAATGGACCAGAGACCTAATCATAAAGCCTGAAACTTTGAAACTATTAGAATCAGATGTAAGGGAAAATGCTTTGAGGCATTGGAATTTGCAAGGATTTTTTGGACCAGACCCCCAAAAGCACAGGAAACCAAAGTAAAAATAGACAAATGGGATTATGTCCAAGTAAAAAAAGTCTGCATCTCAAAGGAAGCAATCAACAGAGTAGAGTTCTATAAGCCTACAGAACAGGAGAAAATACACATTACACATCTGACAAGGGATTAGTATATAGATTACATTAGGAACTCCAAAAACTGAAGAGCAAAATGCCACATAACCCAATTAAAAAACTGCCAATAGAGCTAGAGCGGTGGCTTGGCGGTTACGGCTCTATTGAGCTACACTGACTCTGAATTTCTGAGGCTTCTGTCTCAGCCTCCTGAACTGCTGGGATTCCACTACCACACTGGCCATATTATGCAAGTACATGGGTTCAAACCCCAGCAACCTACGTACACAACTAAGTGTCAGAGTGGCAACGAAAGCCATGTGAAAAACTCATAAAAGTTGATTCTCTCTCTCTCTCACTGTCCCTCTCTCTTTTTTTCATTTTTTTAAATTTTTTAAAGAAGTATTTTTTTTTAAGAGAGAGGGACAGTGAGAGAGACAGAGAAAGAGAGAAACAACTTTATTGAGTTTTTCACATGGCCTTAGTTGCTCCAACACTCAGTTGTGTACGTGGTGCTGGGGTTTGAACCCGGGTCCTCGTGCTTGCCAGGCAAGCACAGAAACCACTGAGCCACTGCTCCAGCCCCTCCCTCTCTCTTAAAAAAAAAAACCCAAAAACTGTCAATGTAGCTAAATAGATGTTTCTTGAAAGAAGACATACGAATGGACAACATGCACTGAAATATGCTCTAAATCACAGATCATCAGGGAAATGCAAATAAAAGCAGATGAAGGCTGGGGGTGTGGCTAAGCATTGGATGCTGCCTAGCCTGAGCAAGGTCCTGGGTTTTATTCCCAGGATCAACAAACAAGATAAAGCAAAACCCAAAGCTCCCCCAAAACACAATGAGATTTCCTGTCACCCCAGGAAGGATGACTATTATCAAGAAGACTAAGGATACTCAAGGTCAACTAGGACATAGAGAAAACGGAATCTTTGCACACCATTGGTGAACTTGTCAATCAGCTGAGCCATTATGGAAAATCATGCGGAAGTTCCTCAAACAATTAAAAATAGAATCACCGTACGATCTAGCAATCTCACTACGGGATATATATCCAAAGGAAATGAAATCAATATGTCGAAGAGATATCTGCATTCCCAGGTTCTCACAAGAGACAAAAAATGAACACCACCGAAGTGTCCATCCACCGATGAATGAAGAAACCGCACACCATGAAAACTACTCAGCCTGTCATTTGCAGCGTGAATGGAACTGGAAATCACTATGTTAAGTAAAACAAGCCAGATACGGAAAGGCAAGTACTGAATGATTTCACTTGTGTGGAATATGAACAAGTTGATCTCACAGAAACTGAGAGTAGAATGGTGATTACCAGAGCCTAGGAGACGGAGGGATGGAGAAACGTTGTTCTATAGATACTGAGTTACAGTTAGATAGGAGCGATAAGTCCTGGTGTTCTATTGCAGAGGAGGGTTACTATAGATAGCAGTAATGTACCATTAACTTCAGAAAGATAGGAGAACGGGGTGCTGTGATGCACGCCTGTAATCCCAGCAACTTGGGAGGCTGAAGCAGGAGGATTGCTAGTTCAAAGCCAGCCTCAGCAACTTAGCAGACCCTAAGAAACTTATTGAGACCCTGTCTCAAAATACAAAAATAAAAAAAGGCTGAAGATGTGACTCAGTGGTTAAGCACTTATGGATTCAATCCCCAGTACCCGCCCCCAGAAAGGAGAAGAGCTTGGGGTAGTGGTACACACATATAGTTCCAGCTATTCAGGAGGCTGAGGCAGGAGGATTACTTGAACCCAATAGTTTGAGGCCAGCCTCAAAGAGAAAGAGAAGAAGGAGGAGGAGTGGAGAGGAGGAGGGAGAACGAGAGAAACTATGAGAAAGCATTTTTGAAAGACATGATAAATGATAAACATTTGAGGAGATAAATATGTTTAACCTGATTCTTCCCTTTCTCCTCTTCCTCCTCCTCTTCCTCCTCCTTTTTCTCCTCCTCCTCCTCTTCCTCCTCCTTTTTCTCCTCCTCCTCCTCTTCCTTCTTCCCCCTTTTTTTTTTTTTGGTACTGTGAATTGAACCCAGGGGTGCTTTCCCACTGAGCCACATCCCCAGCCCTTGTTATTTTTTATTTTGAGACAAGGCCTCACTAAGTTGCTGAGACTGGCCCTGAACTTGCAATCCTCCTGCCTCAAACTCCAAATTCCAGGTGGTGCATACCTGGAATCCCAGCAACTCAGGAGGCTGAGACAGAAGCCTCAGAAATTCAGAATTCCTATTTCAAAATAAAAATAAAAAAATGGCTGGGGATATATAGCTCAATAGTAGAGTGACCATATTTCAATGCCCCATGCATCATACAATGTATACATGAAACATAACATGGTACTCCCGTTAATAGATATGATTTTTTGTTCTTTGTCAGTTCAAAGTTTAAATAAATGAAGGATGGGTATTTAGCTCAATGGTACAGCATTGCACAAGGCCCTGGATTCTGTCCCTAGCACTGAAAAAGAATTTTTTAAAAAGGAAACAGACAGATGTGGTGGCACATACCTGTAGTTCAGTGACTTTGGAAGCAGCAGGACTGCAAGTTCAAGGCCAGTGTCGGGAACTTAGAGAAACCCTGCCACAAAATAAAAGAATAAAAAGGCTGAAGATGTAGTTCAGTGGTAGAGCACCCCCGGTACCAAATAAATAAACAATAAAAGAAATATAAATATTCATAAGAGGACAGAAGGCAGTCCCAAGTTTGGATATTGTCTGTGACTCAGAAACAAAACAAAAAAGAAAGAGAAAGAAATAAAAATACAAAGTAACCATCCTAAACTTTTGTATTCAAAGATTTGCTCTATTCTGAGATTAGACCCTCCAGTGAAACACTAACTGTATAAATAGATTGTGGGACTAGGAAGGCGATCCCAGGCATTCTATTACAAAATCTGTAGGTCTTCATTTTCTTCTGCATTACTATAAAGCCTCAGGTCCCAGGGCATTGGTAGAAAGAGGTATTTTGTTTTTTTTTTTTTTTAAGGAAGAGGGACAGTGAGAATCAATTTTATTTTTTAGTTTTTCATGTGGCCTTCATTGGTCCAATGCTTCATTGTGTACGTGGTGCTGGAGTTTGAACTCATGTACTCACGCATGCCAGGCAAGCACTATGACCACTGAGCCACCGCTCCAGCCCCCTAGAAAGAGCTTTTGAGGTCATTTCTGTACCCACACCCTGGACATGGTGCTTAAGCTCTGCTGTCAGTCTTTGGGAAATGCTTCTTTGATAAAAATGGGGGATGAGGAGGTTGGTTAGTTAAGCATAGCATACATATAATATGATTTAGGCCAAGTGCAATGATGTAAATCTAATCCCAGCTACCCCAGGAGGCTGAGGCAGGAGGGTCACAATTTCGAGACCAGCCTAGGCAATTTAGCAAGATCTTATCTCAAAAATAAAAAAACAAAGGGCGCTGGAGTGGTGGCTCAGTGGTTGGAGTGCTTACCTGGCATGTGCGAGGACCCAGGTTCAAACTCCAGTACCACATACACAGCTAAGTGTTGGAAAAACAAAGGCCAGATGGAAAACTAAATAAAGTTGATTCTCTCTTTCTCTTTCTCTCACTCTTAATTTTTTTTTTAAAGGGCTAGGGATGTAACTCAGTGATAAGGCACCCCTGTGTTCAGTTCCCAGAACTGCGCAGGGCGGGGGGGTTGAAAGTAAAATGATTTAGTCCTAAACTATCCTGTTATTCCCAAAGCAAAATTTTATGATTTCTCACTAGCAAGAGACTGATCTCTTTTCTACTTTCACAAATGCTTCCAAAAGGGCAAAAGGGCTGGGGTAGTGGCTCAGCAGTTTCGGTGCCTACCTGGCACTGTGAGGATTCGAACCCCAGCACCATGCACACAGTCAAGTGAGGGAACAATGAAAGCCACATGAAAAACTAACCATTTTTTTTTTAAAGAAAGAGGGGACAGTGAGAGAGACAGATAAAATCAATTTTATTTAGTTTTCCACATGGCTTCCGTTGCTCTGAGACTTTGTTGTGTACATGGGTGCTCGGGTTTGAACTCTCGTGCTTGGGCATGCCAGGCAAGGGCCATAACCATTGAGCCACTGCTCCAACCTCCATTTTTTTTTTTAACAGAGGACAGTGAGAGAGAAAAGAGAGAATCAATTTTATTTAGTTTTTCATGTAGCTTTCGTTGTTCTGGCACTTTGTGTGCGTGGTGCTGGGGTTTGAACCTGTGTCCTCAAGCATGCCAGGTAGGCACCTAAACTGCTGAGCCACTGCCCCAGCCCAGGAACAAACATGTTTAAACCATTAAATAAAATTTGAGGAAAGTAACTGTATGTTTTGTGTCTTTTTAAAAACAAGTTTTGTCAATATTACTCATATATCATAAAATTCACCCTTTTTCTTAAAAAAATTTTTTTTGAGGGGCTGGAGCGGTGGCTCGGCTCAGCAGTTTCGGTGCTTGCCTGGCAAGCACAAGGACCCGGGTTCAAACCCCAGCACCACATACACAACTAAGTGTTGGAGCAACTAAGGCCATGTGAAAAACTAAATAAAGTTGTTTCTCTCTTTCTCTGTCTCTCTCACTGTCCCTCTCTCTTAAAAAAAAATTTGGGGAGGAACCAGGGGCTTAACCCAGGGCACTTTATTTAAAAATTAATTTAAAAATTTAAATAATTCCTTTATTTTTGTGGTGCTGGGTGCCTTGCTTATGTTAGGCAAGAGCTCTACCACTGAGCTACACCACCATCTCTCAAACTTTCAGATTGTGCAGTTCAGTGGTTGTTAGTATTTTAAGTTATGTGTCTACCACCACGATTGCTTTTAGAATGTTTTCATCACCCCCAAAAGGAGCTCTGTACCCCTTGGCACTTATTCTTCCTTCCTGCAGGCCCTGGTAACTACTTAACTACTTCTTGTCTGAATGGATAGCTCATATATGCAGAATCATGCGGCATGCGGTCTTTGGTAGCTGACTTCTCTCCCTCAGCGTGATGTTGTCCAGATTCATCTGTGTGGAACGTGTCAGGACATTGCTTTTGATGGCTGATCCATGCTCTGGACGCACTGCATTATATTTCTCCATTCATCAGCTGACAGACAGGGAGGCTTCAGATTTGGGCTCTTATGAATAATCCTGCTATAAACATTTATGTGCAAGTATTTTTGTGGACATGGAATATGTGGACTATTTCATTTCTCTTGGCTACATACCTAGGAATCGAATCCCTGGGTCACATGTAACTGTATAAACACTTTGAAGATCTGCCAGGCTGTTTCCAGAGCAGCTACACCATTTTGCAATCCTAGCACGAGCACACGAGGGTTCCAATTGCTCCATATTCTCAACAACACTTGTTATTCTCCATCTTTTTTATTATGGCAATCTTGCTCTGCATGAAGTGGTACCTTATTGTGGATTTGGATTGCACTTCCCTAAAATATTTGAATGTGCCACATGTATACCTTCTTTGGAGAAATGTCTATTCAAACCTTTTTAATTGGGTTGTTCTTTATTATTGTTTATAAATTTTCTCCCCCCTCCCACAAAATGTTGGATTTTAATGTCATACCATAAGTATTCTTTATATTTTCTGGATACAAGTCAGATATATAATTACAAACATTTTCTTCTATTCTGTGGGTTGTATATCTTTTTTTTTTTAAACCTGGAAATGACTTGGCACATCCCTTTCCTATGTAAAATGAGTTGGGCAGTTAGCTGTAGTTTGGGATTTGAGAGATTATTCCTATCTTTTACCCTGAAGGGCTGGTAGACTTGTGAGTAGTTGTCAATTACTAATGAAAAAGCATCCTAGGGTCTAAATTTTTTTTGAGAATTAATTTTATTTAATTTTCCTTCTGGCCTTTGTTTCTCCAACTTTTCGTTGCGTATGTGGTGCTGGGGTTTGAACCAGGGTCCTTGTGCATGCCAGGCAAGTGCCATTAACCGTAACCGCTGAGCCACTGCTCCAGCCCTCTAGGGTCTAAATTTTGAGAAGGAAGTGGGGCTTATGTAGCTGTGTCCTTGCCTGATTAATAAGCTACATTTTTTTGTTACTGATAAAGTAAATAAAAGTCTGTAAAAGCCAGTGTTAATAAGGGTTAATTGTGGTAGGAGCCCATTTGGAAACTAACTCACTGATTGGGTTAAGGCTCTCGTAACCCAATCATTTCACCCCAGTCTTCATATTGTCACACATATTGAGCTTTTGGGGGACACCTGTTATCCAAACCGTAACAGGGACCTAGGAGTAGACTCTTTCATACCCAGCTCACAGATTTCTGGTTTTCTATCATAAGTCTTATCCTTATGCACACAGGAAGCTAATGACAGTGGGTAGCTTTTCCATTTGTTTGGTGCCCTAACTTCTGCTATCAGAACTGGCTGTCAGTTGCAAATGACAAAATTCCTCTCTGGTTGCTTGAAGGAGGTACGATATGCTCTCTTGCCTCCTTGCATTAAGATGGAGCAATGGGCTATGAGTCAGAGTGACAAGTCTCACCTCTGGGCTACAGCATTTCATGGTCAGCACAAGCTCCTTCCAGCAGTCTGTGCCAACGAGTGTTGACAATGAGGGTAGCTTGTAGCTTGGTAGCTACAAGACGGTTACCTGTCTGTCAGTCTGGGTCCCCAGGTGACAGAAGCAGAGCCCTGGAACAATCCGTGTTAGACACCTAACATGAGCAAGGAGGCTCGTGTGATTGAGCCACTGAGATTTTGGAATTTCTAGTTCCCATAGAACTGTACAACCTACAGTTGATCCTAACAACATAAATAAATTGAATCAACAAAATCGATAGGCAGAGGAAGGCCACAGAGTTTAAGGTTCTCCCTGTCTCTAAAAGGAGGGAGTCAATTATCTTCCTTTGTTCACACTTGTATTCCAGTTCCAACCATATTTTCCCATCATTTATTCTTTGTTTTATGTTTAAATTGATTCAAGGGGCTGGAGCGGTGGCTCAGCGGTTTCGAGCTTGCCTGGCAAGCACGAGGACCCGGGTTCAAACCCCAGCACCACGTACACAACTGAGTGTTGGAGCAACGAAGGCCATGTGAAAAACTAAATAAAGTTGTTTCTCTCTTTCTCTGTCTCTCACTGTCCCTCTCTCTTTTAAAAAAAAAAAAATTGATTCAAATTTCACCTCCAGTCCTGTTACCTCCGCTTCTCGGCTGTTGAGCTCTTTATTTTGAATCCTTCTGGCTTGGCTGGATTTCATCCTTGAGAAAACTTTTTAGCAGCTCATCGGCCAGTTGCTTTTGAATTTGAATGGACATTTGGACTGTAGGAAATTCATAGGTCAATTTTTCTCTTAGAATTTTGTAGTCATTGCTCTACAGTCTCTTGTCACTGAACTGAGCGTGGAAAAGTCTTGGGTGGTTCTGACTTTGGACTCTGGAAGAACTTTCCTTTGATTCTAGTTTCTTTTTTTTTTTTTTTTGAGAGAAGGACAGTGAGAGAGAGAGAGAGAGAAAGAGAGAATCAAATTTATTTAATTTTTCATGTGACTTTCGTTGCTTGGACACTTCGGTGTACGTGGTGCTGGGGTTTGAACCTGCGTCCTTGCACATGCCAGACAAGCATCATAACTACTGAGCCACCCCTCCAGCTGTGTTTCAGTTTCTTAACAGCTTCATTGAGTTATAATTTGCGTACCATAAATTGCATCTGTTTAAGGTTACAATTTAATGGATTTTAGCTTTGCAATCACCACCATAATCTAACTTCAGAATATTTTCATGGCCCCAAGGAGAAACCCTTTAGTAGTTGTTCTCTATACTTGGCTCCTCCCCTCATCCCCTGGTAACAACTGATCTATAGATTTGCCTGCTCTGAACTTCTCATATAAATGGAATCATATGTTTAGTCTTTTCTGAGTGGCCTCTTTCACTACTAGCATAATATTCAAAGTCCTCCCATGTTGAGCTATGTACCAGTATTTTATCCCTTTTTGTGGTCAAATAGTAATTTCCCTGTATGGATAGATCATTTTGTAACCAATTACAGAAGTTGAGTTGTTTCCACTTTTAAGGTATCATGAAAGATATTATGAATAATGCCACTATGAATATTCATGTACAAGGCTTTTTTTTTGTTTTCTTTTTCTTTCTTTCTTTTTGTTTAGAGACAGAGAAAGAGAGAAACAACTTTATTTAGTTTTTCACATGGCCTTAGTTGCTCCAACACTTAGTTGTGTACGTGATGCTGGGGTTCGAACCCAGGTCCTCGTGCTTGCCAGGCAAGTGCCAAAACCGCTGAGCCACCGCTCCAGCCCCTCTTTTTCTTTTTTGACATGAGGTCTCCCTACATTGCCCTGACTGGTCTCAAATTCCTGGGTTCAGATGGTCTTCTCATCTCACCTTCCCAAGTTGCTGGGACTATAGGCTTGTATGTGCCACTGAATTTGGCTATACACAAATTTTTGTGTGGGCACATTTTCAAGTCTCTTGGCATACACTTAGATGTCAAACTGCTGGATCATGTTACCAGACTGTTTTCCAGAATGGCGGCACCATTTTACATTCCTACCTGCCCCATATGAGGGTTCCACCTTATCTAGCATGGTCAACCTTCACTGTCATCTTTTATATCAAGATCATCCTAATAGGTGTGACTTGGATCTTATCTTGGTGCTGATTTGCATAGCTAGTGATGCGACTTGTGGTGTGAGCATCTCTTCATGCATTCACTGGCCGTTCATGTATCTTCTTTGAATAAATGTTTATTCAAATTCTTGGTCCATTAAAGAAATTGGGGGTATTTTCCTGGAAGAACTAGAATCAGCACACTACAGTGACACAGGAAAAATCAATGTTTATAGCAGCTCAATTTGTACTAGCTAAATTATGGAACCAACCCAGATGCCCCTCACTGGATGAATGGATCTAAAAGCTCTGATATATAAAATAGCTCTGAATATAAAATAGAGTTCTACTCAGCTGTTAGAAACAACGATATTGTGGCCTTTGAAGGTAAATGGATGGCTATGGAAGAAATTATGCTGAGTGAAATCAGCCGGACCCAGAGACTCAAGGGTCAAATGTTTTCCCTTGTTTGTGGAGGCTGGAGCTAAACTCGGGCTTGGGTGGAAGACAGTCAAGCTCATGGACTAGACTCACCAAAGCTGAAGCAACACAAAATCTAGGGGAACCACACATATGTGAGGAGGGGAGGGAGGGGAGAGGCTGGGTGGGATAGGAGAGAGGGAGGAAGGATAGGGAGGGATCCAGGAGGGGGAATCAACTGTGTAGCGTACTCTTTACTCACCTGAGAAGCCAAATAATACTTATGGAATCACTTAATTCTGGAAAATGCACAAATACACACACACACACACACACACACATACATATATATACTTTTATATCTGTTATGGGGGAAATATAGAAGAGTCAAGAGACTGGGGTATGGGCGATGTGGGGTGAGTTTTGATTAGGAACAGGTACATATCATGTTATTACTACATGTGCATTTATGATTGTACAATATAACTCCTCAATAAAATTAAAAAGAAAAAGAAATTGGGTTATTTTATTATTGAGTTGTAAGAGGCCTTCAAATATTCTGGATACAAGCGTGGTGGGGTATGTCTGTAATCTTAAGTATGCTAGAGGTTGAGGCAAGAGGATTGCAAATTCAAGCCAGTCTAGGCAAATTAGCGAGACCTGCCTCAAAATATAAAAGGACAGGTAAGGTAGTTTAGTGGGAGAATGCCCTAGATTCAATACCCAGTATGGTAAAAAAAAATTTTCACAATACAAGTTCTTTAGTAGATATAAGATTTACATGAAATTCTCCCGTTCTGTGGATTATTTTTTCACTTTCTCTTCTTTTTCTTTTTGGTACTGGAGATTGAACCCAGGACCACTAAACCACTAAGCCACATCCCCAACCTTTTTTATTGTTTATTTTGAGATAGGGTCTACTAAGTTACTTGGGGCCTCGTAAAGTTGCTGAGGCTGGCTGTGAACTTGCACCCCTCCTGCCTTAGCCTCCTGATTTCTTAGGATAACAGGTGTGCGCCACCGCACCCAGCTCACTTTCTTTTTCTCTTGTGGTACTGGGTTTTGAATCTACATCCCTATACCTCTGCATTTTCTTTTTTTTTCTTTTTTTTATAGTTTTTTTTTAAATTAAGAAATTTATTTGTTGAACAATCAATCATGCCTTTAATGAAACATTATAATATATATAAAAATTCTGAAAAATTAGATTTACCCTCTAGAGCCCCTCCGCAATTACCCACCCTATCCCTCCCCCTTCCCAATGCATCTCTACGAATGCCTTAGGTTGTGTGTCACTACACTTTTTCAGGATTTAAAACTTGAGAATTGACTGCCTTTCTCAATGGTCAGGGTCTAGCTCCAGCCTCCACAGATGAGTGGAGACATTCGACCCTTGGTTCTCTGGGTTATGCTGATTTCACTCAGCATAATTTCTTCCATGGCCATCCATTTACCTTCAAAGGCTGCAATATCATTGTTTCTAATTGCTGTGTAATATTCCATGGTATAAATGTACCACAGTTTTTGCATCCGTTCATCCAGTGAGGGACATCTGGGTTGTTTCCATAGCCTAGCAATAGTAAATTGAGCTGCTATGAACATAGATATTGCTGTGTCACTATAATGTGCTGATTCTAAGTCCCCTGGAAAGATTCCCAGGAGTGGAATAGCAGGGTCATATGGTGGGCTCATCCCTAGTTTTTTGAGGATTCTCCACACTGCTTTCCAGAGGGGCTGTACCAGTCTGCAGCTCCACCAACAGTGTGATAGTGTCCCTATCTATCCACAGCCTCTCCAGCATCTACTATTGTACCCGTTCACTTTCTTAATGGATGTGTTTGAAGCATTTAAGTTTTACATTTTGATAAATTTCAGTTTATTCATTTCTTTTATCACTTGTGCATTTGGTGTCTTATATCTAGGAAATTATTATTGCCCAGCTCAGTATACTACAGTTTATTTGAGGAATTCTGCAATTTTAGCCCTCAGATAGAGGTTTTTGATCCTTTCCTTTCCTTTTCCTTCCTTCCTTCTCTCCTTTGTTCTTTCTTCCTTGTGTTTTTCTTCCTTTCTTTTGTTCTCTTTTCCCTTTTTTTTTGTTCTGGGGGTTGAACCCAGGGGTGCTTAACCACTGAGCCACATCCCCAGCCCTTTTTTATTTATTTTGAGACAGGGTCTCATTAAGTTGCTGAGGGCCTCACTAATTTGCTGAAACTGTTCTCAAACTCTCAATTCTCCTGCCTCAGCCACCCCAGTGGCTGGGATTATAGGAGTTGTCCACTGTGCCCGGCTTTTTGACCCATTTTGATCCAATTTTTGCATATAACTTAGGTAAGGATCCAAAATCATTCTTTTTCATGTAGACATCCCTTTTCCTCACTATCACTTGTGGAAAAGACTATTGTTTGCCCCTTGAATTGTCTTAGTATCCAAGCTTGCACTTCATGCTTAGATGTCTAAAGAACCCTTAATCCTTGAATTTCAGAAACTTAGCCAGGTAGAGTAAGCAATTGTTCTTATCACTTTTTCCCCATCTTTTCGTTCCTTCCCTTTGATATGTAGCTTCTGTAACTTCACTGTTATGATTTGGATATGAGGGGTCCCCAGAAGTTCCCGTGTTAATGCCGGAATGTTCAGAGGTGAAATGATTGGAGTAGGAGAGCTGTGACCGAATGAGTAGATTAATCCATTTGATAGATTAATAATTTGAAAGGTCTACTATATTGGGTGGTGATATGGACAGGTGGGGCAGCGCCGGAGGAAGCAGGTCACTGGGGGAATGCCCTTGGGGATTATATCTGGCCCTGTGGCTCCTCCTCTCAATCTATTTCCTGGCTGCCATGAAGCCTTCCTCTGCCTCACATCCGATCCAGAGTGAAGGACTCAGCTGACCATGGACTGCATGTCTGAAATCCTAAGTCCAAAATAAACTTTTCCACCTCTAAGTTGTTCTTGTTGAATATTTTGGTCACAGCAAAAAGGTGACTAACACATTCACTTTTTTGTTTTTTCCTGAGATGGGGTCAACTATGTTGACTTGGGTGGCCTTGAACTCTTGGGCTCAAGTGATCCTCCTGCCTCAGCCTTCCAAGTATCACTACACCAGGTCGCCATCTGTGTCGTCACTTCTATGTACTAGAAGGTTTTTGTTGTTGTTGTTGTTTTGATTTTTTAATTTTTTTTTTCAGAGAGAGAGACTGAGAGAATCATCCTCACCTAGGTTTTCATGTGGCTTTCGTTGCTTCAACGCTGCATAGTGTATGTGGTGCTGGGGTTTGAACCCACATCCTCACTCATGCCAGGCAAGCACTGCAACTGCTGAGCCACTGCTCCAGCCCCTTGATTTTTGTTTTTTGAGGTGAGGTTTTACAAAGTTGTGGAGGCTGGCCTCAAACTCAAGATCCTCCTGCCTCAGCCTCCTGTGTAGTTGAGTTAACAGTCATTTGTCATTGTTCATGGCTGAACAGGGATTTTTAAAAATGAATTAATATTGACTGGGTGTGGTGGTGTGCACACCTGTAATCCCAGTGATTTAGGAGGCTGAGACAGGAGGATCACAAGTTTGAAGCCAGCCTGGCAAATTTAGATCTTATTTCAAATTTTTAAAAAAGTTCCAGGAATATAGCACAGAGGTAAAGCATCCTTAGGATTTATGGGATTTATCCTCAGTACTTCAAAAACATTTTTTAAATTAAATAAATAAAAAGAATTACTGTCTCTTGCTAAAATTAAATAATTCCCTTAATTTCATGTTTTTTGTATTATCTTTCTCTTTCTTTTGTGGTGCAGGGGATAGAACCCAGGGCCTCAAGCATCCTGGGCAAATGCTCTCCCAGTGAGCATACTCCCATTCTTTAAATTCAAGGAAAATAAAATTTAATGTTGTGTGTGTGTATGTATGTATGTATATGTGTGCATGCATGCATGCATGTGTACATATTCATGCATGTGTATATGTGTGTGTGCATGCACACGTGTATTCATGTATGTGTGTATATGTGAGTATGCATGCATGCCTGTGTACATATTTATGCATGTGTGTATATGTGCACATGCATGGATATGTATGTGTATGCATATGTGTGCATACATGCACGAGTATGTATTTATGTACTACATGTGTATATGTATGCATGCATGCATGTGTATGCATATTTATGTATGTGTGTGCATGATGCATGTGTACATATGTATGTGTATATGCGTGTGCACACATGCATGAGTATTTATGTATGCACATGTGTATGTGTGTGCATGCATGCATGTGTATACATATTTATGTATGTGTGTGCATGCATGCATACATATTTATGCAGGTACATGTGTATATGTGTGTGCATGCATGAGTACATATTTATGTGTGTGCGTGCATGCATGCATGTGTATTTATGCATGTACATGTGTATATGTGTGTGCATTCATGTGTACATATTTGTGTGTGCATGCATGAATGTGTACATATTTATGCATGTACATGTGTATATGTGCGTGCATTCATGTGTACATATTTATGTGTGTATATGCATGCGTGCATGCATGTATTTATGTATGTGTATATGTGTGCATGCATGCATGCCTATGTATGTATGCATGCATATGTGTGCGTGCATGCATGTGTACGTATTTATGTATGTGTGTATATGTGTGCGTGCATGCATGCCTATGTATGCATTTATGTATGTATGTGTGCATGCATGCATGAGTACGTATTTATGTGTGTATATGTGTGCGTGCACGCATGCATGTGTACGTATTTATGTATGTGTGTGTGTTGCATGGCACAGTGATTTCTTCATGACGTTTTAGTTATCTTCCCCTCAGTGCAAAGCGATGACTGGAATTCTGGTCACCACCGAGACTGTTTTCTAGCAGGCAGTACTCTGGGAGAGTTACTAGTATTCACAGTCATTGCACTGTGTTCTTGGCCTTCGTGTTTTTATATGAGACCATTTCAAGTAAGACAGGAGGCATAGAAAAAGTTCTATCAAATTTTATTAGAAGAAAAAGCAGAGGAGGAGAGGAAGGGAGAGTGCCTCAGAGGGGAGAGTGAGGACTTCCTTCTTCGGATCCCAGTTTTAATTGGGGGTTTGGGGCAGTTTCTGGAGAATCCCGGGCAAGCACCACCTCCTGGCTCTGGTCTGACAGTTGGGTTGCGTGAGAGTTCTAAATCTCTGTTGCATAGGTCTCACCATGAGTATCCAGGCGAAACTCACGGGGATGAAATTTTATAATTACAGTAAGGTTAAATAATATGCTAAGGACCAAAAGGCTACTTTTGGCCATTGAGGCCTGAGCCAGTTGATTTTATATGGAACTTGATTTCATGGTCCTTGAGGCCACTGAGCTCCTCAGCCTCTGCTCAGGGGAACCTGTCTTCCTCTTATTAAAGGAGCTTGGGCTAACACTCCTCAGCCATGTGAATAACACGTTGTCACAGCCCTGCTATTTCAAGTCCGAGTAGGGCCGGTGTGACTCGGAACAGGTTGTTTCTTTAAAAACACGTTGAGGCGGGCTGGAGCAGTGGCTCAGGGTTTCTCACTCGTCAGGCAAGTACTGTGCTGCTGAGCCACCTCTCCAGCCCTCGATTTCCTTTTTCTTCTCTCTTTTTCTTTTTCTTGCGCTGGAGATTGAACCCAGGGTCACTTTATAACTGAGCTATATCCCCAGCCTTTTTTTTTTTTTTAATTGAGACAAGAGTCAGTAAGTTGCTGAAATCAGTTGCTGAGACTGGCTTTGAACTTGCAATCCCCTTGCCTTGGCCTCCCACATCACAGAGCCTGGCATTTCTTAAATTTCTGATGCAAGCAAGTCTTTGGGGGTAAATTTAAGGACAGAGAAAGCAGAATATGATCGGTACTTACGTGGCCATGTTAATATAGACTATATACATTAAAAAAACCAACAATAAATAACAGCATGTTCTAAGAGCTAAAT
>PVKS010020475.1:0-36749 GCA_004027875.1 Aplodontia rufa | reverse complement strand
AATCATAAATGCATTTAAACAATATGATATGCATATACACTTTAACCAGAATTACCACCTAGATCTCCCCCTATTCTCCCTCCCTCTCCTCTCCCAAACCTACTCTACCTCCCTCCACTACATATCTGTGATTGTCCTAGATTATGTGTTACAATGCCTTTGTTGGGTCTAATATATAAGATTAACTACCTTTCATACAGGCTTGGTTTTAGCTCCAGCCTTCACAAATGAGTGAATACATTCGATCCTTAACTCTCTGAGTTTGGCTAACTTTGCTTGACATAATTTCTTTCATTGCCATCCATTTACCTTCAAAGACTGCAGTTTCATTGTTTCTAATTGCTGAGTAGAACGCCATAGTATGAATGTATGCATGTGTGTGTATATATATACACATACACATATATACGCGATATGCATGCCCACATTGCGATATGCCCATGGACATGTGTGTAACACGCACATAGACATGCATCTGACATGCTTGTGACATGTGTCTGGCATGCGTCTGGCATGTGTCTGACATGCGTCTAACATTCTGTTATGCTTGTGGCATGTGTCTGGCATGAGTCTGACATGTCTGAAACATGTCAGATGCATGTCATGTGCATGCACATGTGCACAATTCATACGTGTGTGCATGTCACATGTATGTGTGCGTGCATGCTACATATGTGTGTGTGGATGTCACATATGTGTGCACTTGCGTATCACAATTAAATGTGTTTGTGTACACACACACACACACATGCATATTCATACTATGGAGTTCTACTCAGCAATCAGAAACAATGAAATTGCAGTCTTTGAAGGTAAGTGGATGGCAATGGAAGAAATCATGTTGAGCAAAGTTAGCCAAACTCAGAGTCAAGGGTCGAATGTTTTCACTCATTTGTGGAGGCTGGAGCTAAAACCAGGTTTGTGTGAAAGGTAGTTAATCTTATGTATTAGACCTAACAAAGGCATAGTAACATATAATCTAGGGCAATCACAGATCTGTAGTCAGGGGGGATAGAGTGGGTTTGGGAGAGGAGAGGGAGGGAGAATAGGGGGAGATCTAGGGGGAAATTCTGGTTTAAGAGTATATGCAGATCATATTGTTACTTTAAATGCATTTATGATTGTATAATAACTCAATTCCTTTATAAAATATATTAAGAAATAAAACACTCTAGTATTCACATTATTCCTGATGGTAGAGTAAGATGCCACTTTACAGCCTTAAACCCCTTCCAGACCTACCTTTTACTTGGACCTCAAGTCCTATCACCTCTCATCTTCCTTTCCTCCTTGTCTGACCACATTTCAGTCACATTGCCCTCATTTCTGTCTCTATAGAGTATCCCATTCATTCTTTCTCAGGCTTATCTTATCTAAAGAATCCTGTCCTTCCAACCCCCACCCTGTCTTAGTCTGTCATTTTCTTCCTAGTACTGGAATTGTTCTCTTCTCTCTTCCCACAGTAGTAGAAACTCCAGAAGGATTCACACTTTCTCTTCCTTGTTTACCTAAATGCCCAGAACCGTGAGGCCCAAAGACCTTCAGTGAATAACGCAATTCATGACTGATGTGCACACATTTGGATCAGTATGCAGTGATAGTTACTAATGTATTCTTTACATAGCCCTTCAAATTCTCACTCGTTCTCAACGGCTCAATGAATGCATGAATTGCTGACACATGTTAAAAAGAAAACTCCAGGTGATGGGCAGCGGTGGTAGAGCTGATATCTGATTATGTGGTGGTTCAGAAGGTAGATTTGTTGAGTTTATAACGAGTGAGTTTTAAGAAATGAGGCAGTGTTCTTTGAAGAACTTCTGATGGTTGACTAGATCAGTCACTGATGCTTGGTCTTGTACTTAGAATACATTTGGTGACTTCTGGAATTGACATGGATCATTACAGATTCTCAGCCAGTTTCTTGTTACTGTTTGATCAGTTTAAAAAAAATTCTTGCACAGCTTCTTACTGCTTCTCCTTAAGAACCCAACCCTTCCGGGGAAAAAGCCTTGTGTTATCTCAGCCATCACCAAAGTCAGTATGAACCTTGGATTAATCTTTTCAATGTTTCACTCTTTTTACTGAGTCATTAGAACTATTATATTTGGCACTGAAAATGGTGACAGCTTGCATGTGCTTTCCTAAGAAACACGGTCTTCGTAAATGGAAGTAGAGTGTCCACTCATTTCTGCTTTGCAATATTTTAACATTTGTATGCAATTCTAAGAACTACCTTTGTCTGCTAATGATAAACTTCTTTCTGTGAACAATGTCTCTCTGATTACCAAGACCAAAATGACTAGTTTGAGTAGTTTTCTAGTTCATCAATATTAATACTGGTTTTTAGGGGGTAGGATACCATTTAATACATACATTTGTATAGAAATTTTAGTCCAAATTGGCATAACTCTGATTCTGTACATGCAAGAAAAGATTTTTTTATTTGTTCAACATAGTCTTACATATTGGAGAGAATTGTTATTACATGTTGAAGGAAAGTGCCAATCTAAAGAAAATGACTTTTTACATTTTTATGCATAGTGCAGATCAAACAAAGGTTCCTGGCTGTCCTATTATACTATCTTTAATTTGAGCTTGAAACTCAGTTTGGATTAAGCTTGATCGTGCGAGGTGGTCCCATCTGTCTTTTGTATCTTGATTGTATGTGTCTTAAAAGGCTTTCTTGAAAAGCATCTTAGAGATCAGCTCAACTCTTTATTTTATGGTGAGAATTTTAATTTTTATTTAATTTTATTTTTTGGTACCAGGGATTAAATCCAGGGGCCCTTAATACCTGAGCCACATCCCCAGTCCTTTTTATTTTTTTTTTATTTTGAGACCAAATCTCACTTAAGTTGCATAGGGCCTTGCTGAGTTTATGAAGCTGGCTTTGAACTTGAGATCCTCCTGCTTAGCCTCCAAAACCACTGGGATTATAGGCGTGCACCCCTGCACCTGGCTATGGGGAGAATTTTTTTGTATTTTATTTGTTCAACATAGTTTTACATAGTGGAGGGAATCGTTGTTGCATATTCATGCATAGATGGGTATTGACAAAGGAAGTTAAGGCCGATCCTAGTCCAGGATCTCCCCCCTTCCACTACTCCCTGCTCCCATGTCTCCTCTGCTTTACCCCCATGTTATAGATAGAAATAAGCATATACATATGTATTAATTTTTGAATTTTCTGATCTTCTCTGGCTGCCTGTGTATATTTGGGCTTGTCATGGGAGTCGAGGGTTCCCACTTGCACTGACAACCCCCCTAATCCCTTCCTCTTCCTCTGCCTGCCTCCCTTCTCCCCCCAGCTTCATAGCTAATTTTGCCTCAAAGAAGGGAGGTGATTTTGTTAAGGTCTTACCCATAATTTCTGACCTAGAACAAGAACCCAGGCCTGTTTACTGAGCCTCTGTCCCCATCTTTTATTCCTGCATGTTTGGCCCTATGGTTTGAGCTTCACATCCTCTATGAAACTTAGCAAATAGATTGCACTCTGAAGGTGAATTATGACCTACAAATCACTAAATATCCTTTGTGTTTTGAACATAGGTAGTTTCTGAGAAGTGAGTTCAAGATCTGCCCCTCTTTCCCTCTCCCCTCCCTTCTTCCCTCTCTCCTGTAAAATATATAAATCCGTTTCTTAAAACTGAATGCATTAAACCTCCCAATCACAAGGTGTCTTTCAGTTTCAAATATACATGAAGAGATATCAGTTGAGACTAGAGTTTTCCTTGTGTTAATAAGGTATGCGTTTGTGAGACAGCTGGTGGAGCTTCGGAGAATAGTCTGTGTCTCTGAGTCTTTTCTCTGAAAATCTAAATGATCCTTGTGGGAACTGAACCTATAACCTTGGCCTCATTAATTTACCTTCTGTAGAATTGCCCTCTGTAAATTTATGTTCTGTAATGAGATTATGAGTGTGATTTCATTCATTCAATAAATAGTTCCAACCCAGGGATAGTGGCAGGGGAGCACAGAGATCCTTGTGATAAGGGTTTTGCCCTCAAGGGATTAGGATAAATGCACAGGTCACTAATGCAAGGGCAAGAGTGAGGTCTGCTGAAGGAGAGCTGTTCACAAAACGCTGAAGAGTGAGGAGAAGGGAGAGTGACTTGCTGTGGGGACATCGGCTTTTAAGGATGGGCAGGGCTTCCACTGCTCAGTTGGTTGATCAGACCCCTCAGCAAGGATATTGGCATGTGGTGAGCACAGGCTAGATATTATGGAGAGCCCCTGTAGGAGAAGGCTGATCAGAGGGAGAGCAACAAATGTCCTGTGGAGGTGTCCATTCGTGGTGGCATTCAGTAGGGGCAGTTGAAGGTCTCTGAAATTGGACATAAGACAGTCAGAACTCTGCAGCCTCCAATTCATTGGTCAGATCTTGTAGAATGAATTAGAGACAAGGGAGGCTAGAGACAGGCAAAAATCCTCAGGAAGTTACCAAGGTCAGAACCAATATTACAAACAGCAGGGCGCACAAAGGAGATGGGAGTTCACAAAGCTGAAATGAGCAGGACTTGGTGGCTAATTACATTGAACAGTTGTGGAAGAAGACAGCAGTTCCAAGTCATCTGTGGTTTTGATTTCCATGGTTTTCGTTACCTCTGGTATAAAAAAAAAATAGAAAAAATTCAAACATAAATAATTCTTAAGTTTTTAAATCCATACTGTTCTAAGTAGAATGATGGCATCCCAGCAATTCCGCTCCATCCTGCTTGGGAGGTGAATCATTTCTTTGTCCAGCGTATCCACAATGTATATGATACACACCTGTTAGTCTCTCAGTCTTCTCAGTTATTAGATTGCTTGTCACAAAATCACAGAGTTTATGTTCAAGCAACCCCTATTTTACTTAAAAACTAACCCAGTATTCTAGAGTAGTGATGCAAAGGAGACACCAAAACATAATATATAAGAGGACAGGTTAACTCAGGTGCCATGTGACATTTTTGAAGGGCATATGGGAGATAGCATAGTACGTGGAGGGTTCAGTTTGTGATACAGGGTTTGAGGCATCCATTGGGGATCCTGGAACAGACCCTTCATGGATAATGGAAGACAATTTTATAGGGTTTGAGGCTGGGTAAGTAACAGATGGCAATACCTTTCAGAACATCAATAGCTGGAAAAAAGGTAGATACGGTTTTGAGCAGTTTTGAAGCTAATCGAACAGAGGCAGGGGAGTTATGTAGTGAAGGGGAAAACATGAGACTGGAAGGAGAGGAAGAAGATGGGCTGGTTATAGAGATTTGGAATGTCTTTCACCAAGGAAGCCATTCGAATCTGAGATAACACATGAGATCACAGACTGTAGAAATAAGAAAAATGATGACCGCAGGGAGAACTGTGAATTTAGTGATCAAAAATACAAGAGGCTGAAAATTAGAGGAGGCATTGTTAGAGATAGGATAAAAAGGGGGCTCCTTACAGTGTTGCAAAAACCAAAAGGTATATACAGGCAAAGCTGCTATTTTGTCATTGAAAGATATTAGTGAACACAGGGGAAAGAATTAATGTTTGCTTTGATTTGGGAATTTAACATTGTTTATCTTTCGATTTCATAATGCATCTGTCTTTTGTAGACTTCCTCTTTACTATGTCAGTTTTGTTCAGCTGCATACTTATAACTCTCCAGATGGTTGAAAATAATTCGCATTTCTCTATGCAAAGACTGCAATAGGACATCGTTAATGGCATGGCGGGTCTTGTAATGACTCTTGGGAGAATGCCAGTTATCTGATCACTAACTCAAGTGTTGTTTGGATGCTGTGTTAGTCAACTCTCTGTCACTGTGGCAAAATACCTGAGATAATCATCATAAAAAGAAGAAGTGGTTAATTTTGGTTCATAGTTTCAGAGTTATCAGTCCAAGAGACCAATAGGGTCACTTGACCCTGTAGCTTTAGACCTGTGGTGAAGCAGACATCATGGTGTAGGGTTCATGGTGGGGGAAGCAGAGAGACAGAGAAGAGGGTCCAGTATCCCCTTGCTGGGCACATACCCAGTGACCTAACTTCTTCCCACTGGGACCCACCTCTTAAAGGGTCCACCAACTCCCCAAAACACCACAAACTAGTGACCACACCTGTAACACATGGGTATTTGGAGCACACTTAACAGCCAAACCATTAGCAGGAGCCTGCTGTGTACCAGGAACTGTTCCATGCATGGGTAACAGATAAATGAAAAACTCATGAATATTCTAGCCCAAGCTGAATTTTCTTTCTTATGTAAATAAGGTAAACAATAAACAAGCTATAGAAAATAGATAGCATGTTGAATGGTAATCTGTGCTATGAAAAAAAAAAGAGGGCATAGAGAATTTAGGGAAGAGGTGTTTCTAATCAGGTTGTCAGCAAAGGCCTGCAAAAGAAACATTTGAAAAAAGACCTGAAGGAGGTGAAGGAGGAGGTGATATAGATACCTGGATGAAGAGGAATCAGCAGTTGCAAATGGGATCATACCTGGTTTGTTCAAGGGGAGGGAAAGAAAAGTAGAGAGAAAGAGAGAGAGAGTGATTGATTGATTAGGGAAGATTCGAGGCCTGATTGTGACCCTAGGGTCATGTTTCACTTTGACTGCAAATGGGAGGAAAAATCCTTGAGTGGGTTTTGAGCAAAGGTATGGAGGTAAATAGGAATCATCATTCTGCCTCTAGGGGAAATGAGGGTGCATAGAGAAAACAGGGAGACCAGCTAGGAAGCCTAGGAATCCCAGGTGAGTTTGGCAGCTTGGACTAGCAAGGTGCCAGAGAAGGTTATGGGAGTGATCAGAGATTGGGTGCCTTTTCCAGGGGGGCGAATAGGATTTAGCAGGTTGGGTGTGTAATGTGAGAGGAGGAGAGGATTTAGGGAGAAGTCCAGGTTTTTTCAGCCTGAGTAACTAGAAAGAAAGAAGTGTTATATTAGTTTGCTGGGGATGTTGTAACAAAGCCCACAAGCTAGAGGGCTTAAACTACAGAGAATTTATCTGTCTCACAGATTTGGAAATCAGAAGCCCAAGATCAAGATCAAGGTATAGACCAGGTTTTTTTTGCTTCTGAGGATTGTGATGGAGAATCTGTTCCATGTCTCTCTCTCTCCTCACTACTGCTGATTTGCCAGCAAATTTTGGCACTAGTTGGCTTCTACTTGCATCTCCCGATCTCTGCCTTCATCTAAACTTGGTATTCTCCTTGTGTTGCGATCTGTGCCCCAATTTCCTCCTTTTGTAGTGTTCATTCTATTTAAATATGACCTCAGATTACACCTTCAACAGCCCTATTCCCAAGTAACTAGGTCTAATTCTGATGCTGTAGTCATATTCTGCCACACTAGAGACTCTGTGGACCTATAAATTTTGAGGGGACATAGTTCAACCCACAGTAGTTGCCACTAACACAGATGATAAAGTTGATAAGATGGGCAGGTGAGGAGGCACGGAGAAGATTAGCAAAGTTTGGGGCATGTCAATGTTAGACGCCTAAGTAGAGAGGCCAGTGGGCAGATGCACAGGCAGGTCTGAAGTTCTGGGCAGGTTTCTGGGCTGGAGATAAATATTTGGAAGTCCCCAGCATAATGATGTTTAAAACCTAGAAACTAAGTCTGGAGAGGTGACTCAGTGGTACAGCACTTGCCTGGCATGCCCAAGGACCCAGGTTTGATCCCCAGCAACATATACACAACTAAGTGGAAGAAAAACAGAAACCAGAAGAAAAAGTAAAAATTAACTCTCTCTCTCACACACACACACTCTCTTAAAAAAATAAAAAGGAGACTCGATGAGCTTGCCAAGAAAGTTGAGTTTGGACAGCAGGAGAGGAGAGTTCAAGAGATTGAAGCTAAGAGGCCAGTAAGTATTGGGATCAAGACCAAAGCCCACAAAAACGTTAAAGAAAAATCCCACGTATGCTTGTCATTGTGAGAAAGCAATTACATTTTAATGATGATTTTACGTTACATTTTAAATATTTACAAAGTCTCAGTGCTTCTCTGTGAAGTGCACTGTGAGTCAGCGCGGATCGAGTTTTACCGGCTAATACGTTGAAGAAGTTACTGGTGCTGAAATGGAATGTTTTGAATGCCATGAAAAAGTCAAAGGACACTAATAAAAATAATAAGGAGCACTTTTCTCAGAAGGAGAAATAACTTTGCAGAACGTTGTTTCGGTCCTTGATTTAAGCCGTTCTCTAGAAAGGCCATCATGGTACCGTGTTCTGAGCCACTGAATCGTTTGTTCCTTCAGCTGGTTTTTTGTTGTTGTTGTTGTTTTGTTTTTTTTTGGTGACAGGGTAGTTCAGACGTTTAAAATAGGTTTTTCTGATGTAAGTATTGATGTGGTTTTACCGTGTTCTAGCTAATTTGAAGAACAGAAGTCTATGCCATTATATAGCCATTGGGGCCCCTTGGGGCATTTTCTTTGCATCTTTTCTCCACATGCCTGCTGTCATCCATGGAGGCAGAAGCACGGACAGCCAGGTGACACGGTGACATCCAACTCTACCCAAAGTTCTGTGCACATGTTTCTGCTCACATTTTGCTGATCATTGCATGGGCCGCTTTCTTTGCCTGGCAACCACCGAGGCAGGCTCCAACACTCAGTTCAGCTGCCCCGTGAGGCGGGTGTTTTCCGAAGCCTGTATTCCCACACTTCCCAGTGCAGAGTGCTGAACACACAGGCTGCCACCAGTCACCCAGCACCCCAGCACTTACCATGGGAGTCTATGTACCCACCAACTTTGTGGCAGAGACCGAATTTTTTTTTTTTAATAAAGAGAGACAGTGAGAGAGAAGAAAGAATAGTTTTTATTTAGTTTTTCATGTGGCTTTCTTTGCTCCCTCATGTCATTGAGTACATGATGCTGGGGTTCAAACCCGCATCATTGCACATGCCAGGCAAGCCCTGTAATCTCTGAGCCACTGCTCCAGCCCCAGAGACTGGATTTTTAAAATATTTATTTCCTTAGTACCTTGCTCTGGACCTATGGGTAAATAGTCAATAAATGCATGTGAACTATTCAGTAAACTCATGTAAACTGTGAATGTGAGCTTTCCCTGCTCAGTACCCACCTAAACTGTCACTGAACTATGATTCATTATTAGAATTTAAGACATTTTGTTTGGAATATGCATTAATAAACAGTGATATGTAAAATACCTAGAGAAGTCCCCTTAAAGAGTATTCAAATGGATTATTGCTTAAAAGGTTACTTTTGTCCCTAAAAAGAGCCCTTCACTTTCTTACCTTGAAATATGCCTGTGACATTTCCGTGTATGGCTTTGGTGGGGGGTTTTCCACATTTTTTGTTGGTGCATTATAGCTGCGCATTTTGATGGCATTTGTTACTTGTTCGTACATGCACACAATATAACAATATAATTTGGCCAATATCTCTCCCCAGCACTCCACCTCCCTCCAGCTTTTGTTTTTGTATTGACTGTGTCCCTTCAAATCAGTAAGCAAAATGAAGTAAATCAAGTCTACCTATGGAAGGTAGTAGAAGAGGAACATGCAGGAGCTTGGAGGAGTAAGACTGGCTGGCAGTTACACAAGGAAAAAAATTCAATTAATGAATTGTTTTGGAAGGGGGAGCTTTTTATTTTTTTAAACTGGTATAATAGAGCTCTAGATCAGAGTCTGAGTGAAGAGTGTTGAAAAGTATTGTAATAGTTGATGTCCAAACAGAAGGTCAGCAAATGCTACCATGATGATTTGGTTCAAGAATCTTCTCCATGACCTTGGAGAGTGCTAGTAATGGTGCTTATCTGGGGGAGGGGAATGCAAATATTCTCAGCAATAGGAAAAGGAGGGGGAAGGTTCACACTGGATTGTTTCTCCCCTCTCAGTACGTGCCATTCTTGATATGTCATTCTGTGATGGATTTTGCTTTCGTTTTGCTGAGTCACGTAACATGTGACCCTAACATCCTGCGTTCAGTGATGGCACTGGGATTATTGACGTTTGGAGCTAAGCTGAGCAGCATATGAAATGTGCCATTGCAACATAGTTATTAAATCTTGATTTCTTTCCCCAGCTCTACTTTACGAAGTGTTTCTACTGGATCCTCAAGACCTTCCAAAATATGTTTGGTGTGTGGGGATGAGGCTTCAGGATGTCACTATGGTGTGGTGACCTGTGGCAGCTGCAAAGTCTTCTTCAAAAGAGCAGTGGAAGGTAAATGTTCATGTGGGTGTTCCTTTTACACATTCTTTCCCGTGTGTCACTGATCCGCACCGTTAATATTACAGTGTTATTGGGAAATTCTTCAAAAATATTTTTGATGTAATCTCATCCATAATGAATAATAATAATGCTTTATCTAAAAACTACCTGGAGATTTTCCACTGAATAATATTTAATGGGACCAATTCAGAATCACAAGTAGAGATCAACCAGACAAAAAGACTGTGTTGTTTTTGTTGTTTGTCAGAGTTTGTTTTTCAGTGAGACTTAGAAAAATAATTCTGTGTCATCGCAAACTTAATTTGCATGATCCAGAATAGCATGTTTACTAGACACACACAGAATCCAGCATCTTTGCCTTTTCTCAGTTTCCATGTAAACATATGTCTTTGTGGCCATTTAAAGCATTTAATGTTGGGACTCAGTTTGTGATTTTCTGTCCCAACCATTCAGACTCCCCCATTTGAGTCCTACCTTTATTCCTATCAGAGATTTCCAAATGAACACATTAAATGAAAAAGTTGATTGGAGTTCTCCCAGTATATTCAGCCTAGCTTTTGCTTCTCTCCAAGTAATTGCACCCTTAAATAGAGAGAGATGTTTTGCCTTCCTCTACCCTTAGTTATAAGCAATTAATTAATGCCACTGAGGCTATCTGGTTTTAT
This sequence comes from Aplodontia rufa, assembly GCA_004027875.1. Classification (NCBI taxonomy): domain Eukaryota; kingdom Metazoa; phylum Chordata; class Mammalia; order Rodentia; family Aplodontiidae; genus Aplodontia; species Aplodontia rufa. The sequence continues at coordinate 25,923 of PVKS010020475.1, read as the reverse complement.
CGATGCTGAAAACTCTGTATAGAGTTTGGCTCTCAGTGGAAGAATTATTGTTTTGTTGACACTTAGGTTCACTAAGGAGCTCCACATGAGGACCCCCCTAATGTTTACTTCTCAAGGAAGTTTTCCGAGATTGGTGCTTCAGAGACCTAAACAAAAGCAACTTGAATATTTTGCTTTGTTTTGCCAGAGACCACAAGGTAGTGTCCTTAGTTCTTCGATGCAAAAGTTAACCAAATAATTATGTAGAGTTTCCATTATTTAATTGATATCACGTGGGGTTTTTCCTTTTACACTATTAATTATTTGACAGTCCCCAAACACAGCATTGAATTGGTAGTTAGGATATCAACAATTCTTTCTCAAGATATGGGCCTCTAATAGGTGGCAGCAAATGCAACACAAACTGGCTTAAACGCCAATGGAAATTTGCTGGCCCAGGGACTGGAAAGGCCTAGTGCAGGCTTGACTTCAGGCAAGCCATGGTCTTCAGCCAGGTCGTTAGAACTCAGTCCCACTCTCTCTATTGAGTCTCTTTGTCCTGGCTTTGCTCTCACACAGTTTCACTCGTGATGCTGAGACAGCTACCGGGTCTCCATTAAAAAGAGGTTTTCTGAATCGAGCAGTTCCTTTCAAAGTCCCCAATGCAACCACCTCAGATTGAACTTGGCCCACCTGTCCGCTCTAGTCCCTGTGCTGGGGGACACAGTGGTGGGATGGGCTCCTTCAGCCTGGAGTCAGACAGCCTGAACCCCTAGACCCAGAGGGGAAGGGTGTTTCCCCCAGGAAACAGTGGGTTCTGTTATCAGAAGGTTGGCTTTTAAACACCTGGAAAAGGAAGTTTATAAAGTACTGAGTCAGTCATTTCTAAGGCTCTTCCCCCTTTCTCTCTTGCAGTAATTACACGTGTGGCTCAATAGAAGGTAATAGGTGAAATACAATTCTTGTACCTTCCTAACACCATTTCGTGCCTTCCAATGCAAGCGCTCTCCTTCCTAGTCTCACTGGTCTGTGAACAAAGTAAATGATATGTACAAATGGGGGCTGAACTGGAGTAAATTTTGTTCTGTGCTTGTATAATTATGTCAAAATGAACCCCAATGTTAATGTATAACTAAAATGAACTAATAGTAAATTAACACAGCATTGTGGAGAGGGCATTGTGGAGTGGGCAGCGGGACCCTCCACACTGGCCAGCTGTCCCCACCTGTAGTCAGCCTCAGGTCTGAGCGACACTGACTGTCTGTAGCATCTGCCCTTTTCTGCCAAAGGAAAAGCTTTCCTAGATGGTCCTGCTTAGTTTTCATTGTTTTGGGTGGGTTTTTTTGGTTTTGTTTTGTGAATGGATCTAAAGCAGGAAGCAGGAATTAAATGTGGAAACGCCTACCTGTCGATATATCTTTTTCCTTTCTTGGGAAGCTGATTAATCAGTGGGGGATGGAACTTGCTAAAAGCCTTTTAAGACTTTTGTTAATATAGCTTTTCCCTATTTCTTTGGAAATGTGAGCTTCAGCATTCATTTGCATAAAATAAGCATGGAGATTTAAAATATAAACTTCATGTGAGTAAAGATCTCTTTGTTTTTATATTGATATATGTGGTATTTTACTGTTCTGTGCTCTGTGTGTGTAAGAGGGACAGAGAGAGAATATAAATATGGAAGCAAATAGTCTTGCTTTGTATCAGAGCTTTTTGAATTAGCAATGAGACTTTTCATAATACATCATACAGTTTGAAGCACTGGTTTCACAAAATTATAGTGTATCAGTGTTATTTTTATTCTGATTTTCTAGATCAAGCCATTTAGGCTCAAACCTGGCCAAATAATGTATTGTGAATCATAAGACCAAACTTAGATGCATACTAAGTCTTGTGACTCCAAACTTAGACACAGCCTAAAACCTTCAAAGTCTAGATCCCAGAATCTGTTCTTTCCATTTTGCCATCTTATTCTCAAGTCCCTGAAACTTCCATGCTGGGTTAATCTCTTCATGCTTGCTGGGTCAGAATAAAAGAAGCTTTGAGGAGACATCATTTGGTACCCTTCGTGTGTGTGCATGTGTGTGATTGTATACGTTACATACATGTGCATGCATGCTTGTATATTTGAATATTCACTTTTTTTGTTCTCTGTTTTCCCTTGATCTCCTTAAGTGCCTTCTTATATTACGATAGGGAATTCCCAACAGAAGTGGGTAGATGTTGCTGAGGTAAGCGAACTCAATTAAAGCTAAATAGCACCAAGGAAAGACATGGAGCTGATCACTCCAGAGCAGACAGGAGGACAGACACAGCAGCCTGAGCTCTGAGCTGTGGCTTGAGGGTTTTCCTCCTGAGAATGTCACTCCAAAGCTTGCTGTAATCACATAGTGATTATAAATTATTTTTAAGGTGTAAATTTTGTTCTTCGTGTTCTGTTCAATGAGATGTATATGTGTGCTTTCCCTCTTCTTACACAGTTAATATAAAGACACTTAGAATTCTCTTCCTGGATATGTTATTTGCCAGTAAATCAGTTAATAGCCATACTATCGCACCTTGCAAATGAAAGTATATACTTTTATCTTTGAATTTGAGTCATTCATTTGCCTTGAAGGTTTTCAGAACCTTTCTGAATTAAAGAAAGAAAAAGAATAAGCATATATATTTTTAAGACTTTATTTCTCCCTTTTATTAGAAACTGGACCATCTTTAGAGTCAGAAGACATTGGTTAGATTTCTTGCAACACTCACTGGATATGAGATTAAGGGAAGTTGTTTAACTTATATGGGTCTCAGTTTCTTTGCCCATAAATGGGAAAAGCATTATTGCCCTACCTTAACACTGCTGTGAAAATTTAGTGTATGTGCAGATTTTATAAATTGCCAAGTGGAATCAAAACACTAGATCATTATTCCTCTCTCAGAACAAATGTGAGCATTCTCTGCTAATGTCTATGCAGAGAGATGGTGTAAATGATAGATTGCACCGTTAGGTCTTCATTTTTCAGTCATACATTTTTCTTCATTAGCTCTTCATTTTTCCTTTAATACATTATTTTGTCTCTCGAGCTTCCCTTTGAGATGGAAAGCTCCTTCTAGACTAGCAGTTCTGAAGGGTACAAGAGGGGAGATTGAGGGTCTACGGACAGTTCCTGGACTGACCGTTCCTGGACTGTTGAGGCTTCCTCCATAATGGGCCTCCTGACTTATCAAGGTGTTCCCAGCTTTGGGAGTCACATCATTGAGATAATATTAAGTGCTACCAACTAGATTTTTAGTTCCTCTGTTGGAAATCTTTAGGGCAAGTCAGGGTCTAGCAAAGCTGTAGATATTAAGTACCCACCAAATAAACATATGAAGTTATACATGAATGTACCTTTCTGACAGATGAGCAGTCAAGGTTAAAGCCCCCCCCCCCAATTTGTAAATTACTGGTTGAACTGTTTCAAGAATTCATGTAGCCCTTTTGACTTCTAATCTGCAATTTCTAATTCTAGTCAGAGTTTTTAGTCTGTCTCTTTCCAACTGTAAAATGCTGTTATTTCATCTTATCTGTGTGTTTTATTGGTGATCCCTCAATGAACAGAGGTGCCTAGCTTCAGCATGCTATTTTACAACCTAATTTCCTTTTAAGATACACAGTAGATGAGCAGTGTCTGGAAGACACAGCTATCACAAATCATTGAATAGTTATAAGGCTGTAAAAGAGGAAGAGTTCATTATGTAAAATCAACAGGATTTATATTTTTTTGTAAGCAAACCTGTTAGGCTGAAGAGTTGCCATCTTGGTAAGGTCAGCCAAACCATTTCTGCACTCAGAAGGAGACTTGTAAGTCTATTTCTTTATTTTAGAGATATAATTTCAGGTTAATTTTAGGGGTTTTTCAAATATGCAACATCGTAAAACAGCCAAACCTGCGAACAGGTCATTTCACATGTGGTTCACAGCATACAGGTCAAAAACCTTTCAATTTATCGATTGATTAGTCCGTGGGAAAAAATGTTTTTAAGGAGATGTTTGACTGATCTGATTAAAAATTAATTTTCTTTGTCTCTTTTTTTATTTTTTTTATTTTTGAACAACCTTACAAGACTTTAACAAAATAATATAAAATGTGTATGTATTCTGGATATTGCAGTTACCCCCAGGAGTGCCCCCCCAATTACCCTCCCTTATCCCACCCTTCCCCTTCCCACTATATCTCTAAAAAAAGTATTAGGTTGTAAAGTGTCTCTTTAAAATTAATGAGGGAACTGAATGGGCCCAGAGTAAACTGTGTTTCACTGTGTCAAACCCAAGTTATCCCTACCAACTCTGTGTGTATTCATGCTCATGAGCAAGGAGAAGGAGCAAGCAAAAGAGTGTGAGCAAAGAGGAGGTGTGGATTGGGCAGGATGACCGACATTTGTGTCGCAATATAGAGAACTCCATTTGCGTGGACACAAACTCAAATATAGCTATTGCCTTACAACTGACAATTTAAACTTAAAGCAGTGATCAAGCAAGGACATAATTTAGTATCTGCTTGTCAGATTCCTAAATTAATAATGTAAGGTGCAGTCCCTCATTTTTGCAGAAATCATGTACAGGAAGCTAGTGGGCATTCAAGTACATTGTCACTCCTGTAGAACCTGCTACTTTAGGAGAAGAAAACCGAGGGCTGGCTTATGATTTTCTCACATTCTACAGGTTGAGTGGAGGGTTTTGTTTTGATTTTTTTTCTTTACCACAAATTAGGAATCAGTAACTCATTTATTTCTGCTTATTTTCCGCAAGAGATTAAATAAATACCTTCCCAATATTTTGTATCTATGATTTTTATGAACTCTCATTTCTTCCTAACATAAGAATGAGGCTTTAGTGTTAATGGCAATTGCTTGCCCAGATATCCGCTGCCCTTTCAGTTGGTTGTTATGGAAACACAAGGAACCCTGGCAGTTAGACCACCCTGGAAGGTCAAGAAAGGTGTCTCAAAGAATGGACCCCCAAAATTGAATCTACAAAGATTAAAATTGGCAATGCTGAGAGAGGTGGTAAGGACAGGCGGTCTGCACAGGGCATCGGAAACAATTTCATGTTTGCACTGTGTAAAAATTGTGGTGTGAGAGGCTGGAGCGGTGGCTCGGCGGTTACAGCACTTGCCCGGCATGTGCAAGTACACGGGTTCAAACCCCAGTGCACATGTACACAACTGTCAGAGCAACAAAAGACATGGGAAGAACTCAATAAAAATTGATTCTCTCTGTCTCTCTCACTGTCCTTCTCTCTTTAAAAAAATAAATTGAGGCATGAGCAAAAGACAGTGAGGACAAACAAGCAGATTGGGACCGGGTCCTGGAATCCAAGGAGGAGCCTGGTTTCATTGTTGTGCAAAGCAGAGCCTCTCAGGGTTTCTCATAGCAGAGTCGAAGCTCTGTTTTGCTTTAAAGACCTGGCTGTAGTAAAGTGTGCTTGTTTAAATGGGGATGGTCTGGTAGCTGTTTTCATCATTTAGGCAAGAGATGAGCTAGGATAGAGCCAGGACAGAGGTGTTGATTGAGAAGGAGAATCGATAGCAAGAGTCTCTGAAAGCAACACTGGCAGCTCAATATCAGAGAGAAAAAAAGAAAAACTCTGGGTGGTTCCCCAGGCCTAGCTCCCTATGCCATTGCTAAGATTAAGGGCAGCTTTGGGAATTTTGGGGGGAAAGGTTCTTTTGTTCAGCAAACACTTTTTTCAATTCTTCCTGTGTGCCACACATCGTACTAGGCATTTCTGGGTACATCTTGGACAAGGACCAACGGACCAAAAAGTACTGTTAGGATACAACAGATAATGGGTGAAGTTAGGTTCAGAATGAGTTTGAGATGTCTATGGAACCTTCAGGGGTGTCTAACAGGAAGTCGGATGTGTGACACTGCAACTTGGGGTATAGAGCAAGATAGAAAGTAAAGATTTTGGAATCATCATCCAAGAAAGTAGATGCAATTGCCTAAGAAACAGGTTTTTAAAGAAGTAAGCTGAAGTTAAAACCTTGGAGAATGTAGATTTGGAACAGTGAACATACACACAGAACATTTGTGAAGGACTTGTCTCTCCCTTTTCTTCTCCGTGTTGTGTACAGAAAAGAGTTATTTGACATCTGATTATTCTGGGCTTTACTGAACTTGGGACATTATTGAATCTGTGCAATTTTCAGTTCCAGTTTTGTCTCTTTGTTTCTTCATTACTTGTTTCTTTATCCTTTGATTACTATGGAAACTTAAGAGATTAAACATAAGAGAGCCCCAAACCAGTCATGATATAGAGGGGATTTGATTTGCCAACCAGTGCCGAAGCAACATATTGCAGGTGCTAAAGCAACATTCGTTCATTGTTTGATAACTAACATATATGTGGGCTTCACCTGGTTTCTGTCTCCAAGCTATTTATTGGTTTCTCTGAAGCAGAAAATAGGTTGAAGTAATTTATTAGAAAATGATTTGACATAGGAACGTGCAAGCCCAAAGTAAATCAGTGTTATCCACAGAGAGCTTCTTGTAGCTTAACATTTTAAATCAAGGTACACTTCATGGGGTAAATTTGAAAAATATAAATCAGTAGCACAGGAAGTAATTTTCATTTATTCCCCGTGTTTATGTCTTTGTTTACCATGCAACTTGATCCAGGAAAAAAAAAATCCAAGCACCTCACAGATTTCTGTAAGTTAACATGTAATTTAAAAACAAGTGAAACAAACAAGAGCAGAAGAAAGGAAAGACAAGAGCAAGGAACAGAAAATTGTAGCCAGGCCCGGGGTGATACTGGGAATATGTGCCCCGAGGCCTTTGTAGTATTCGGCTCAGTTTTCTATAAGCCAATCCAAAGTCAGTGAGTCACCTGCCTCTCAGTTCCTTAAAACTGGTTAAGGAAATTGCTCATTTACAAGAACATTTTCAAGAGCTTCTTTGGTTTTCCTGTACCTGCTCTTTCCATCTAAATCGTAACCTGAGATTTAAAAAGTAACCCTCCCATTGCTATTGCATTGGCCTTTGGGCATTGTGACCGCAACACCTGACAGGAGGAAAAGTTTACTTCAGCTCTCATTTCAGCGGATTCTGTGCATGGTAGACTAGCTCCGAGACGGGACGTCATAGCCAAAGGGGATGGTGGAGAGAGCTGCTCACCCCATTACCTCCTTCCTCCAGCCAAGTCCCACCGCCTGGTAGTCCAGCCAGCCAGCCAGCCAGCAGTGGGTTAATCCATCTGATGAGGTCAGAACCCTCATGATTCAATCATTGCCTAGACACCCCACCTCTGAACCTCGCTCCACTGGGGACCAGGCTTTCAACACAGGAATGTTTGGGGACATTCCAGATCCAGACCATAACAACTGCTAATAGAATATTTTGGCTTATATTTAAGGAGTCCTGCCTTATTCTGTCAACCAGTTGCTCCTATAATAGCTACTATTTATTGAGCACTTATTAAGTGCCAGACAGTGTGCAGGACTCCATATTTTCTCATTTATTTCTTATAGCTAGCTTTTTGTTGCTATGGCCAACATATCTAACAAGAACATTTTGGAAAAATGTTTATTTGAGGCTCATGGTTTCAGTGGTCTCAGTCCATACACAGGAGACTCCATCATTCTGGGCCCAATGGTGAGGTATGGTAGAAGGGCCCAGCAGGGAAAAGCTGCTCAGCTCCCCTCTCAGGAGGCATGGGAGGGGGAAGGGGCTCAGGAAATATGCACCCTTCCAGGGCATGCCCCCAGGGATCTAAGTCCTCCAGCCACACCATCTACCCAGTAAATCAAGCAAGGATGGGCCGATTAGGTTACAGCTCAAATAATCCAACCATTTCATCTATGAATAGTTCTGCATTAAGAGGGATTTTTTCAGGGACAACTCATATCCAAACCAGCAGTCCTTTGTGTTTGCTTTTTGAGGAGTGTGCTAGGGTTCTAACCCAGGGCCTTGCTCATGCTAGCAAGTGCTCTGTCACTGAGTTGCATCCCCATCCTCCACAATAGCCGTTTTTTTTTTTTTTTTTTTTTTTTTTTTTTTTATGTAACTTTGTCTTTTGACTTGAGGGAGAACTTTTTTATTTTTTTATTTTTGAACAACCTTACAAGATTTTAACAAAATAATATAAAATGTGTATATATTCTGGATATTGCAATTATCCCCAGGAGTGCCCCTCTAATTACCCTCCCTTATCCCTCCCTTCCCCTTCCCACTATAACTCTAAAAAAAGTATTAGATTGTAAAGCATTACATCTTATCTGGATTTAACTCATGCTACTAGACCAACTTTCTCATTGTCCAGGGTCTAGTCCCCACCTCCACAGATGAGTGGCGGCAATCGAGCCTTCTTGAATCAACCTTTTGTGAATTTGGAAGGGTAATATTTTTTAATTAATTCTCTAAGCAATTGTTAATTATGACAGGGAAAAACATTAACTTCTTTTTTAAAGTTCTGATCCTTTGGCTCTTAAAAAACAGTCAATATTTATTTTGCCAAGAACTTTATATTCTCATTTTAGACCTCATAATAATCCTTTGACATTGGTGGAACCATTACCTAGACATCAGTCCACTGAGGCTCATATGGGTAAGTAACTTGTCCAAGGGTCACGCACTTAGAAGGAAGTGGCAGAGCTGGGACTTGAACCCAAACAGCCCATGCTCTCCCACCCTGTGTATTTAACATATAAGCCATCCTGTCTCTCAGAGTTACATCAGATCCCAACTATTTTTACCCATCAAAAAGTAGAGCAACAGCTCTAGCTTTAGAATATTTAGGAAGAGCACATTATAATTTAATAGTTATCTTGCTATAGTCTAAATAATTAACTCCTAGCCATTCCAAGTTGAAACTCTAATTTGAATTTCTGTTGCCCTAATGGGAAAGAAATTGGGTAGTCTCTATTTTTTCTTAAGGAATGAACTTCATATTCTTAAAAAATTACCATTACCATCCTGAAGTACCTCTTTAACATCTTGATATTAATCTAAAGCTTTATTTAAAACTTTTATCTTCCTGTGTTTCATTTCCTGTGTGTGATAAAAATTACATGCACTGTCTAAGACCCAGAGAGCCCTGGTAGGATGGTCTTCCTTGTACAAAGTTGAGCAGCGTTAGCTCTTCAGCTCTTCGATGTCTGCTACGTGCCTCATGGTTCAGAAACATGCCCAGGAGTCGAGGACGTAAAGCCGCTGTCAGAACTTGCTCTTGTGGTGAAATTAGGATCGTGTAACTTACATGACTTGATATTCTTGGGAATTGTTGGATACTGAAATGAAAATTGCTAAATTGACCGTTATCGCTACCAAAATTGGAGCCCTGGAAGGATGGATAGACTTTCTTGTTCACTTGGAGGGAAAGCAGTGGCGGAGTGGATACCTCTAGACTTGAGACCAAAGACACCCTTGTGAGCAGAGCCAGTCCCACAAAAGTCTACCCGGGAGGCAGTAGGCTTCTACCTGGAAGAGGTAAGAGGAGGCTGAGTAAAGACTGTAGGATCCAGACCCTAATCCTGGAATGAGAAATCTCAGCCCTTCTCTTAAATACACCAAGTCTTTTTGTAGAGTTCTTTACACTAGAATATCAGCATGGTAGCTTTGAAGTTTTGTCCCTTGGTGCCATGCAGGGTCTCTTATAAAGGGTGTGACTGCACATACAGTTGGTGCGATTGAGTGGGAGACCTGATTTGAGAGGATAGGAGGAAGAATTTGCAGGACTGGGTGGTGGATCAGTGCTAGAGAACGGTATCAATGGTTGGCAGAGGTTTTCGAGAGAAGCACTTTCAATACAAGGCAAAGGAGTGAAGTTGCTGTGGATACTAGTTCTCAAAAGGGGCCAAACTTTACAGGCAAATTGGAATAGAAAAGCCAGAGAGGGAAAAGGTGTGGAAAAAAGTTTCGTTTTTACCTGATGGTGTTTTCTTTAGAATTTTAAAGAAATGGAAATTTGTCAGTAGATCAGCTTGGAAATCCAGCCAGATGTCAGTGCCTGCGTGGCTCTTTGGTACAGTGTATGGGAAGTTATAAAATTAAAAGCCTGGCAGAGGTCTTGGGCCTCCTACAACAAATGAGGCAGGCCTGCCTTGCAGATGGTGATCCATGGGGGAATTGGGTTGCTATTCCTGATGTTAGAGGTACTAAGTGATGATTTCGGCAACTTGGGACACCAAAGGAAGCCACTGTATGAAGCCACTGATAATTGGAAAGGCACAAAAATTCTCTAGGAAGTAAGAAAAGATGACGGTCTTTCAAGCCTCCCAAAGTTTTCACATAATATTTGCTTTTAAGAGTATATCTAATGCAATATTTCTTTTTCTTTTAACCTCACTCCTTGGGATCTCCACTCACTGTCCTTCCTGACTCCTTAGACGGAAGAGAGAGGGACTGGTAATGAATGTTCTGGAAATAAGCGGAAACATGTAAAATAATACACACGTGCTTTTTCCAAGAGCTCTGCTGCACCTCCCGCAGTTGCTCACTTTCTGAGGCTAAAGAGAAGGCAGAAAACTTTATTTTTTAACAAGATCTCAGAACCAGTCGTAATTATCATAATATTTGGGTATGTGTTAGCCTTTGCTCACTTTCTCTCACTCGCGTAGTTCCAAAGCCTTTCTCTCACTCGCGTGGTTCCAAAGCCATGGACAAAATGCACAGCAAGAGAAGAACAGATTGATTCCAAGAGATGAAGCTCTCGATTTGCCAGTGCAGTATGCATTGCTCCCTCAGGGAGGCCTTATTTGAAGCTCTTAATAAATGCCAGCTCTTGGAATTTGTGGACTCTATGTATGAAAACATCTGCTTCTTGTCTGTGCTGTGTCTCTAATTAACAGCTAACTCTTATGTCTCACCTGACAAAGAATGATCCCTAAGAAAGAGCGAGAAACATGCATTCTCCCTTCAGGCAGAAGGCCTTTAGTCTTATGCCTCTGAGATGTCTTTAGTGTTTTACGTGGAGCCTTTAGCTCCATTAAGCCACTGACATTTGACAGTGTAATACATCTTTATAAGAATGTTTTCTTTACCTTCCGAACAGTAAAAATTGGAAATGGTATAAAAGATGGAAGAATACTAATCTAGAAGGACGTAACCTATTAAAAAAAAATTGAAAAGTCTCTTACTGTATAGCAGCTGAGGAATTGATGGAGTGAGTTTGTAGGAAGTTGGATATACATGCATGCTTCTGTACCAAACTGTAGATAAAGTATACACTCGTTAAATTATTTGTTTCAAAGGAATGAAGGCTAGAATTTTGGGCGAGAGATGGGAGGTGGGATACTTCCTCCTTTCTTTTGATTGCTTTATATATCTTATTTTCTTCAATTCAGAAGGAGAACCAGGGTTTGAGTTTGGAGATTCACACTCCCTTGTAGAAGCTCTTCAGTAATAGTTTTAGTGACAGACCACCTGTATATTACCAAACAATTTGAATCCTTACAATTTTAATTTCTGCAGTAGGAGGCTGTATAATAAAGGCATCAACATCGATTCCAGAATCATTTCTATGGAAGAATGGCACTGCCCACTCCAAGACTGTTCAAATAATTGCACATCTTTTTCTCCTTCTATAAACAATAGAAAGCCTTAAAAAATCCACCCTGCCCATGTCAGAGTTAGGAAGACAAAAATTAGCACACGTGTGTTTAAGCTACTTAGAAAACCGTAAAGGATTGTTTTGTAAACCTTGCAACTTAATACATTTCCCCTTCTTTAGAATTTAATCGGTGCACTGTGGTTCTCAATAAAATGCAGAATATTTAAATGGTAGCTTCTTTTCTTTTTGTATGTTACATATTTGATTTGAAGGAAAACAAAGGTAAAAATTGTAGAAAAGCAAAAACAGTTTTCACGGTTTTCCTAGATCTTGAACAATTGGGAAGATCACAACTACTCCTACCTTTTTTATCTTTAACTCTCCCAAGATTTCTTTTTTCTTTTCTTTCTTAAAAAGAGGGAGAAAGAATCAATTTTATTTGCTTTGTTTTTCCAACACTTAGTTGTGTATGTGATGCTGGGGTTTGAACTCCCATCCTTGCACATGCCAGGCAAGAGCTCCAACCACTGAGCCACTGCTCTGCCCCCGTCCCAAGATTTCTAAAACATTTCACGTTCTCCTGCGCTCCCACTCCTCTTGAACAACTTCACTTGAAAACCAGTACAGAATTAGTTTAGGTTGATTATGTTTTTAATCTGGCCTATTCCTTGGGATTTCCCTAGTAATCAGGCTCCAGAATTTGATATTGCTAGAATTGTATCAGTACCAATTGTTCCAGGATGAACTGAAATCACTTTCAGAAAAAAATAGGAATAAAAAGGATGTTAGTAGCCATTACATAGAAATCTTAAATAAAAGTCACGATTTTAAGAGAGAATACTTGAAATTTTTATTGCAATGCCATTGCTAAGTGATATTCGTTCAAAAAATCCTCCAACCAACCTTCCCTTTCACTTTTTTACACTAAATGTATTTCTGACACACCTAATTAGGATTTATTTGAAGAGCTTCCATTGCAGTAATTGGTGACACTTAAAATTCAGTATGTTTATGTTGCATCTCAGAAACATCAAAATAGCTGACCTTTGCCTAATTTAACCAGCATCTCAGAGATCAGAGTTGCAATAGCAACTAAGGTCAAATCTCAGGGAAACATAAAAAGCCAGGTTCAGAACGTTGAGAATCGAGCCAGGAGCAGGCGCTGAGAAGACAAATGAAGAGGTGAGGTACCAGCAGGGCTGGAGCAACTTTAAGAGGAAATGGAAAGAGAAGCCCATCGATGCCCACAGAGCAGAACCAGGCACAAACCAGCCACTGCCACCCACTTTGACAGCATCTGCTGAGTGCTCACTGTATACTAGGCACTGGGTCTGTGCTGTGCTTCATTCCCCTTAACAACAAGCCATGTGGATCTCAGATACCACACTTGGCTGGCTGGCTGGCTTGCTTTCTTGTTTGCTTGCTTGCTTTCTTCTCACCAATGTGCATAATTTTCTAATCATGTACTTTTTTTTTTAAGAGAGAGGGACCGAGAGAAAGAATCAATTTTTTATTTAGTTTTCATTTTGGCTTTCAGCGCTCAGACACCTTGCTGTGTACTTGGTGCTGGGGTGTGAACCCACAGATTTGCAGATGCAAGGCAAGCGCCGTAACTGCTGAGCCACCGCTCCAGCCCCTAATCTACTGTATTTTGAGAATTACCTGTAAAACAGAATAATCATCCTGAGCCTTAAGAATTAACTTTGTGTCTTTTCAGTGAAACAGTATAAATTGTTCAAAAAATCAAACAGAACCAATAAGGTTTTCCTTTTTGCAAATTTTCTCACTGTGGAACTCAGTTCATTAGGCAGAAAATTAGAGTGTTCCGGTACTGGTACCAATTTTCGTTATCAGACCAAGTTGTAATTCATTATAGTAACATACCAGGACAGGGGACAAAAAAGGAAAGAAAAGAAAAATTATTTTAGTAGAAAAAATTAACCTCTGTTAAGTCATTAATACATTCTCTATAAAACAAACCAGGATATTCTTGCATTTTAAAAATTTTGTAAAAAACAAAGCAAATTACATTTCCTATAGTGTGAGAGCTAGAATTGTATCAGTACTAATTGTTCCAGGATGAACTGAAATCACTTTCAGAAAAATATAGGAATAAAAAGGATGTTAGTAGCCATTACATAGAAATCTTAAATAAAAATCAGGATTTTAAGAGAGAATACTTGAAATTTTTATTGCATAAAGTGTAACATAAGCATACGTTTCTTCACTTATTTAGAAAAACAGTTGCTTTCTATTTTGTCTTTACTGTAAGATGTAAGTAGTAATCGTGCTTTTTTTATTTAACAAGTATGACTTCAAATTACCCCTCAAGAACGAGCAGTAATAAAAATAATGTTAATAGATGTCAATAAAAATATTGTTTTTCAAGAACCATAGATTAAGAAATGCTTACAGAAATACCATTATGAAATAGTTTTAGGTAACTGTTAACAATTTTGCCTTTAAGTTTTGAAATATATTATTAAATGAAATATAAAATGAATGCATTAACATTTCTGATTAGGATTTCATTGAAGACCCACAGTTGTTAGCTGAACTGCAAGAGGATGGTGACCTTCAGATATTTGTCCATACAGTACCTTCACTAAATTTATCTCATAAATCCTTAACTCTGTCTTAAATATTTTTAGATACTGAAATATATTTAAACTGAAATAGTGGTAAACATTTTTTTTTTCATTTTTCACCTGGTAAATAGGTTTCCCTTCAGCAATTGCCTCATGACATTATTCTAACACACATTTAGGTGATTTGGATGCTTTGAGAAGAACCTTTACTGATGCATACGTCATTAAGCAGAGAGATGGGTAGCTAAGACACGTCACCTTGCCTGGTGCAGACCAGTCTTTTTCTAAAATAGAGATTGCTTCATGTAGGCTCTTCCATTTTCTTTTACAATGTCTGACCAGGAGACTTGAACTGTTTCCTTACACTTAGGTTTCTAGAACATGTTGCATGTACCTACTTATCATACTGAATGGCTACTTACAAAGTCAAGGGAAATTAATCCCAGGCAATGATTTGTTTTATATTACGCAGGTAAATCATAGGATAAATATTCTCTCCTCTACTTAGTATTCTTTTAAGATCATATAATAATTGTTGTACATAATGTAGTTGGTGATTCCATTTCCTCTTGCAAAATTTCCGTAGAAGACATTATTTCCAGACTTTAATAGAGCTGAGTGTTTGAAGGTTTGTTTGATATGCGCTCTTTCTTCATTTTAATTGTAATTGAGACTCATTTTCCGGTTTTGGTTTAAAGGTATTGTCTTATGTAGAGAGAATCATAACCTTAGAAGGTCATGTTCAAATTGTGATGTCACCATTTATGGTATTCACCATACTTAGCTTTTATTAAATGGTAATATAAACCAAGCACTAAAATGGAGATTATATGGTTTTATTTCAATATCATTTCTATAGGAGTTAAGTAGTATCCTAATTTTTAATAAGAAAAAAATAGAGAAACCAAACAGTTTGTCTCTAGGCAGATAATGAAGGCCAAAGCTAAGAACTGCATGGAAGTCTTTGATTCTAAACTTTTGCTAACTTTATTTCACTGTGTGATACACTACTGGCCCTATGTCCTCGGTCAAGATACCCAGCCTCTCCCTGATTCCCAACTGTAAAGTTCAGCTCAGGTAATACTTGGCTTATCATGGTGTCTTAGTGACTGGAGATCATGTGTGCCAAGTACCTGGCACATTATAAACATTAAATAAATGATAGCTATTCACAGTGCTCTTATTACTTGTCAAACTGGACATAAACCACATAATATGCAAAGCTCCCTAAGTGGTTATTTGATGGAATGGTATATAAAATGTCAG
The DNA here is from genome assembly GCA_004027875.1 of Aplodontia rufa. NCBI lineage: Eukaryota > Metazoa > Chordata > Mammalia > Rodentia > Aplodontiidae > Aplodontia > Aplodontia rufa. The sequence goes on along the minus strand of PVKS010020475.1, from coordinate 10,572 downwards.
GGGAACAATAATTTTGTATGTCAGGTTCCAAAACTACCCAGCCCCAAACCCCTCACACTAAATATAAAATGTGTATTTGAAACCAATAGGGGTAACTTTGAACCCTGGTGAGGAAAAAAAAAAAAAACTGAAGTTGGATGTAGACCTCGGGCAAGCAGCTTTCTAGATTGTTCAAATTGCCCTGCTTTATTATCAAATAGGGTGATGGATGACATTAAAAGCTATAATACTATTTTGTAGATGAGATTCACTGCATGATATTAGGTGTGGGCACAGTTCAAAAGTCCTAAACTGTAATTTCTCTAAAAGGAGTCATTTAAATTCTAGCTTGAAACAAAATTTTACAAAAATTCTGCCCACACAGGCCTAAGATGGCAGTTTCAGAAGAAAAGACAGAATGAAAAATTTTTATAAGAAAGAGAAGGAAATACACCATTGATGAAAACATAGGCCATTCCTTTCCCTTCAAGAGCAGGGCTCGGAAAGCAAATCCCAAGGGCAGCCAGGAAACCCCACGGGCAGCCAGGGGGACCCACCGGCTCACCCCGGGTCGGAGCATGTGGTGACTCACCTCCATCTCTTCAGGTACCGTCATGATAATAGCTTATATTTGTATGTGTGTTCATACCACTGAACACTGGTTAAGTGACTTAGGCAAGATCATATAGCTAGTAAATGACAGAACTTAAGACTCAAAACTGAATCTGACTTCAAAGCCATTTCTGTAACCTGACAAAGTAGCTAAGACTTCATAGTGAAGGGAGATAGCACCCCTTGGTTACAGATCTTAAATGGCCATGGATTTATTTACATTGTCCAAACACATTTTTTTAAAAATAACTGGTGGTTTTCTCTGCAAGTACCTGCAATTCATGTCCCTCTCATCCCCAAACCAATAGCTTACTCTCTGGACACCAATATGCAAACTAAGATTAAGAGGGTACTGTTTGCTGGTGGCTTTTATGTCACTGAATTTTTATCCCAAGGGAGTCAATAAATGTCCCAGCTTAGGACTGTAGGTGCCATCTGTCAAAGTGATAGATTTGTCAGATGCCAACTCCACCCACACTTGGGCTGACCCTCTTGGTACATATTAGTCAGAATTTACGGATATAAACTCATTCTCTTATGTAAATGACGGTCTGTCCCTCAATTCAACCTGTCTTAGTAACTTTGTACAGAGTGCCACCTGTAAATGGTATAACCACAGGAAACTTTTCATAGGCAGAAATTATGGCAGTAATCATACAGCAATTTTCTTCAATAAAGTGGTGTGAGAGTCATACGAGGCTTGATGTTGGAATCAACAGATAATTGGCTTTCCACGGTTCCAAATGCTGTCTACTATCAGAATACATCACAACAGATTCACGCTTTCGAACTATGACTGTGCCATTGCATATTTTCCTTGACAACAGGTAGCAGGGAGCTAGTATTCAGTGCCGTTCTGAGCTGTTCAAGGGTATCCCATTTAAAAAAGTCCATTAGGTGAAAATCCATATTTGTTAAAATGAAAATTATATAAATGAGATTTCATTTCTCAGTGTATATAGAAGTGCCATGGAGCCGTTTAAAATCCAGCGAAGAAAGTCTGGCCTCAAATAGAACTCAGCATATTAACTGGAAATCCTTTTAAAAGTAATCACTGAGGTGGTTAAATAAAGTAAAATTAACTTTTCTGAGTTGCTTTTTGAAATAATAATTAGCATATTAGTACTTAGCATATTAGTGTTACTTGGGGAGGTCCTATTTATCATGGGACCATCCTTCCCAAACTTAAAGAAATGCTTTCATAGCTAGCTACTATTTTATTAAAATGAAAAACAAAATCTAGAAGTCTGAAGAAAACCTACCATCTGAAGCAGTAACCTTCTTCCAACCAGTTAGCATCCCTGCTTGTATTAGAATTATTTTAATAGTGTTTCTTTTATGTCTTAGGTTAGTCTCATTGAGGACACATTACAATTTTTGACCTGAAAGAATGTTTTGGAAAACAATTGAAGGTTAATGTGATAGCCACTTGAACAGCTCCGTGACTAGTTTATTTCACTTAGTGTAATGTCCCCAATGAAAATACTTTCATGATGAAAAGTAACTCAAGACATGACTTGCCCAGTAGTTGTTGATGAAAGTCTGCACACGGTAGTGGGTGTAGCTCAGTGGCAGAGGTGTAACTGGGATGCAGAGAGTAGAAGGGCTACACAGTATGGTCTGGAAGCACCCCACTGGTGAAGTTACTTGGGGATTAGAATAAGAGATAGAAAATGAGCTCTAAATGTGCTGTGGGCACAGCAAAAAGAGCTCCAGTGGTTGGAGAGAAGGTGCTGAATGTGGGTAGTGGTAGAGTAGGGCAGATAGGTACGTGGTATTAGATCACTTAAGGACCTCAAAGAGCACCATCAGAAGTCCAAAAGTGAGTGCTGGAATGATGGTCACCCACCCTTTTTAGCTGCAGAGGAGTATATTTCTTCATCATACAGTCAGTCCCAGAGGAAGTGGGAAAGGGCCCGCCCTGCTGGGCACAACACTTGGCAGCTTTGCTTGTCCTTCATTTCATGAGCAGGGTAGCCTGGGCTGAAGACCTGCTTCTCTGCTTCCTAAATGATAGGAGTGGACGGACAAAGTGTTGGAAAGCAGAGCCCACAGCACAGCAGGAATGGCTGTGTCCTGGAAAACACCGAGCTGTAAGCTTTCGGTTATAAGTCTGTCACCTCCACCACCTTCCCACACCCCAGCCCAGCCTCTGTCACTGTATGCTTAATCCAGATGAAGTCGAAATCTCCCCACAGTGGGAGTCACCCCATCCCTAAGTGAGCAAAGTGTCTGTGCGTTCCGATGGGTGCCAGGTAGACCCAGTGCTGAGCTGGAGGTTTCTTGCCGTGCATGAGACCTGCAGATGCTCACGTTATAAGCCACAGGGACCAAACTCAGTTTGCAGTTCTGAGACCCCAGGCTGAACTGCAAAACACTGCACATGCTGCTGCTCTGAACCCCTTGCAAGGAGGGTGGCAGGGGGGCAAAAGCCTCCCCAGCATTCACACGTCCATTTGGCTTTGCCTTTCAGGGATCCCAGACTTCTTCTCTACTATATTTGAATTTTGGAAGCTGCCTTTCTCTCTAGCTCCACCACTCATTCTCAGAACCTCTATGTCAACTATACTGGGCTTGTGAAAGTGTCTGTCCTTTTCTTGTCCATCTGACTGCCTGCCCTGCCCTGTGGCACTGACACTTAGAGTCCTTTCTATTGCATTACTCTCCTGTCCTCTTTTACTGCAACCTATCCATCCTAAAACTCAGTAGTCAGTGTGGAGGTGGCCGCCCCTAGGGAACTCCCATGACTCCTGTGTGCAGTACCAGCACCTGAAATGGCCCCCTCACAGATTTTAACATGTTCTATTAAAATTGCTTGCATATTTCTTCATCCCCAACTGCCGAAAGCAGGGACTCTGTCGTGTTTAGTCTTTCCTTCCAACAAGCAATACAGTCCCTAGTGCACTGCAGGCAAATGAATGAATGAGCCGTGAATCAAGATATCACATCTCCTCAAAGCCCTGTGTAGAGGCTGGAGAGTTGTCAAATGTCTGTCTTGTATCTGATCTTACAAAAAATCCTACTTTAAAATTTAACAATGAGAAAAAATGAAAGCTGCCTATCTTCTGAATTGAGTCCCCGTCGTGCACTGTAATTCAACATTAAACGATAGTCTTTTGAGGCAGTTTGTATCTATCGCTATCTTTAAATCACTCACACTCCTGCTGACTTGCTTCAGCTCCATTTCTGAGTTGGTGTCTCTGACCTCTCCTTTGTCTGGAAAAGAAAGACTTGTTGTTGCTGGTGGTATTAGTCGTAGTGATTCGCTCAAATTTATAACGTTCTTAGGGATGACATTGAGAAAGGAAAATCAGTTTTTACTACAGGATCCAGCCAATGGTAGAATTTAACTGAGGGAAAACATTGCTTTGGGAAACAAGTAGCAAGATGTATTTGAGTGTCATTTCCATCTGTGATTGTATATAGAAATTCTTGCTGAGGGCTTCTTTAGTAAGGATGCATGAAAATAGATACTTTTGCAAAATAGTTTCTAATTTTCGAAAAAATAATAGTAAAAGAAGTGATGAGTTAGGATAAAATAAATGTACTTCACTCTGTTGGTAGAAAAGTTATACTATGGTTTCTCATTTGCTATCCTCAGAATGTTTCTGAATTTCTCCTCATGATATTTTGCATAAATGGAATAAATTGTCAGAACCAATATTTAAGCTGGTTCCATCTTAATATCAGAGTATATAAATGAATGATGCTAATCATTTTGGAAGTTCATTCAGAAATAGTTTTAGCATCTATATTGTTGCTTGAGAAAGAAATTCTTTGTGTTACTATTCACCTGTCACAAACCATTTCACTTTCATGACATATTTTAATCTGCAATTTAATTTTAAATGTAAATCATTTTGGCTTCGGTATAAAAAGGAGCTAAAAAATTCCCATTTCATTTTTGGGCAGTACTCCAACTTATACAATCATTGCAGTGCTGCCAAATGTAAATACATTTAGTTGGACTAATAAGTTCACAAAAGTGTGCTGTACTTCATTATAATCTGTTTCCCAGAGTAGAAAATCCTTCTGGTTTATAAATTCCAGCTGTTTTTAATTTTTTAGTTTGATTTGGGTTTTAAAGTTCATGGACCTAAGTGCTGCTGAGAATTTTAATTATGACATTTTTAGTGTGAAGAAACCTTAAAGGAAATTGAAATGTTATTCAAATTCTTAAGAGTATCTAAATGATATAAATAGCTTGGGGGTTACCCCCCAGGTTCACTTTCTTTTTTCCTATTCAGAATTATATACTCTGTGTTGTTGATGTTTTATAGTGATAATGGTCTGGGACTATTCTTAAATTTTCTAGTTGGGAATGAAAGTGAATCTTCCCTAGAGCTAGATATTTTCCCACCAAATTTGGGTTTGGTGGTTGTCAGAATTCTCACTCAAGACATTAAAGCCTATTTTACTGTACTCACTGTTGCTCACTAAAATCCGTAGCTAAATGATACCTATTGTACATGTAAAGATACTAATGGTGCACAGGTGAAATTGTCACAACTCAAGGGATGGGATCATGAAGGAAATTACTTTCAGCTTCTTTCTTACTGGTGGCAAAAGCTTTCCAAAAGTGGGAGCTTGAGAATAACTGTTGAGGAATTAATTCTAGTCCTGGAAGACTTGAAAATTGTAGCATATCCCATTACTTTTCGATGATTTTGCATTGACTTCCTTGCAACTGAAATGACTTGTGTCCCACTTTGCCTGGGGTAGTTTTGGTTTGCGTTTATGCTGATACAGTTTTTGGCGTTTTTCTTGGTTTGTTGCAGTGCTGGGTAATAACCCAGAGCCTCATATGGGTGAGGCAAGCATACAGCCACTGAGTTACATCCCCAGTCCAGATTTTATTAATAGCGCCTCCTTCCACACTCAAGAAAGTGTTTAGATAATAGATTCTGCAGTTACTTTGTATGATAAATTACCAAGCATGATTACAAGTGTCCAGCTGTATACACTTTCCTAAAAGCATTTAGTTTCCTAAATGCTCAAAACAGTGAAATCCAAGCATCACTCCTGATTATAAATTCATGTATATTTTATTTATGGCATGCCTAAATCTTCAGACCATCATTGCCTGAACATTTTTTAATTAAGGGAAATCTATTGCTACTTATATTTAAATGATATGTATCTAAATGAGCCATTTGAATGTTATCTCCTCACCCATATGGAAAGCCTATGGGATTTCATTAGAAAAATGAACTGTTCAGTTGAGAAAGAAAGTGCAAATTTAGAAATTTGAAGTAGCATACAAATGTGGATTCCTTGAGCAGACAATGACGTAACAGAATGATTTCTGCAGAAACAAATATCAGAAGTCATTGCCAGATGGCTGGTAAATGCCTTTACCTGGGAATAGTCTTATTTAGGCCTAGTTAGTGCATTCATCCCCCACCCCAATTTTCTTAGAAATGGGAAGGATAGATTATAATTCTGCTAGCCCCCTAGCAGGGCAAGAGTGGGGGTGTTCCCTGGGGCTCCCCTAGTCTTGTTTTAGAAATGAAGAAGGGTCAGTGGACATCTCCTTTTAGCCCACTGGTACTGCTGGTGGCCATCTGTCAACAGAGAAGTTAATGGAAAAGAGAGAAGCTGTGTATTTCTTCCTTTGGCAAGGAAGGGGGTTGGAAGGGTTGCTCAGTGGTTGGAGCACTTGCCTGGCATGTGCAAGGACCTGGGTTCAAACCCCAATACCACATATACAACTAAGAGTCCAAGAAAGAAAGGCCAGATGAAAAAAAAAATAAAATTGATTCTCTTTCTTTCTCTTTCACTCTCTCTCTCTCCTTAAAAAGAATAAATAACTTGGCAAGGAAGAAATACATCAAGAAAGATGAGGGGGAAAAAGACAGCTTTAGTCACAAAATCTATCTGCTGACTGGTGTTTTAAGATTATCTGGTATTCCAGGGAAGGAAAATAGGCATGACTTTTAAATGTAACCTTATTTCACAACAACCAAATTTAAAATTTTGCTACCCCAACAAAAACAAAACATTCTCCCAGTTTAAAATTAAATCATTATTCTAAAGGTTTACAACTGTATAACCTTCCTAAGAAGTCTGTATATGATGTACTTATAGTGAATGTATTATATGTATGTAAATTATACTGCAATAAAGAGTGAAAAAAAGTAAAGTCAGATTTCAGAGCAGTTACGTTACATTATTAAAACTTCCTAAAAATCTACTGAACCATTCTGTTTTTAATTCTTAAGAAAAATGTATTTTAACTTTACAATGGAAAATTTTAAAAACACACAAAACTGAACTGGGTAAAATAGTATAATGTACCCTCATGTTTCCATCATTCAGCTTCTCTGGTTACCAACATATTTTTTGTGTGCCTCATTAGATTATTTAAAAATGTGTCCCAGTTATCCATAAATCTTCAATAAGTATCTTTAAGAGATTTGCCACTTACAATTTTTAAAAATTAAAAAAATTTAAAATATCATTATCACTAATAGAGTAATCATTGAAATCATTGAACATTCCCTTAATATCATCTTAGAAGTATCTTTGTACAGTCAAAGATATTTGAACTTTGTATAGTTCAGACCAGGAACTAGGCAAACCACAAATTTTAATGTCTAAATGGCATATAACTAAGAGCTTAGTAAGTTAGAGTTGTAATTATAAATGTGATTTATTGACCATAGCAAAGCTCTTATAATATTTTCATGATATAATAGCATAAAAAGTATATACAGTTTATATCCTGGGAAAATATTCATATTAAAAGCCATTGATTACATGTCCCCTTCCTGAAGTCTAGAATAGAGAGACTGAATATATTGGTACAATGTATTCAGTATGTAGAAAGCTTCATGGTGGAACTTGACTGTATATGACAAAAACCAAATTTGCACATGGGAATTGCAGTTGGGAGATTGCTTGTGAATGATATCCACCTCACTATGCAGGAATATGGACCATGTATTTCAAATTAGGGATGCTATTTTATCCATACAGCAAACATGCCAGAATGTCAGTAGTAATGGAAAATTTGTTTTCTAGAGTAAAAGGGCTAAATTTTAAAAATCTTAATTGTGTAAAATCATTGTGTTATTTTTTATTTTGTTCTTTTTGCAGGACCTAGAATCTAGGTCCTTATTTGCATTCGACAATTATGTTTCTCTCAGAAAAATGGTTCTTCCACTCATCAATGTAGAGCATTGTACTTCTAACAGAATACCTTTCGAGATGAATAATTTTTGGTGGAAATTTGAATACTCACCATGGGGTAAAAATTACCTTAGAAAAAGAACTAAAAGATCCTTTAGATGGTACTGAGAGTAAAAAGCAGTCTTACCTCTTGGGCCCTTTCTCTAAGTGTGACACTATCATTCGATGCTATTAGTGTCAGAAAAACAAAGGCCAGATGGAAAAATTAATAAAATTGATTCTCTCTTATCTCTCTCACTTTCTCACTCTCTTCCATCATGCACATCTGAGACTTCATTTTCAGTTCATGTTATAGGAGCTTATTTTTGTAATCAATAGTTAAATTTTGAAAATTCGCTGAGTATTTCTTTTTCATTCTTTAGCTGATGCTAAACTGTAATGTGATACTTGGAAACCACATGGTCTGTTGGATTGAGTACTGAGAACTAAAGCATAATTATATTCTCCCATTTTTCACATGGAACTGGAAGTTGAGCTAGCTTACTCTCATTTCATAACTGAGCATGCAAGCTTAAGTGAAACACGGGAAGGACTCAGTTAGAGCCAAGGCAGAGGCACTGAATTAAGCAGGATATTCTATCATTTAGGATGCTTTGGTTATACAGTTAATTAATTTTTTAAAAACCCAACACAAACTGACTTCAGTGATACAAAATATTTCTGGCTCACATAATTGCAGCTCCAGATTGGAGGCCAGGTTGGTTAATACAGGAGCATAGCCAATACAGGAGAGTAACCATGTGAAGATCCATGTCCTTTCCATCTCTTTTCTGCCCTCTAAAGGGCTGTTTTACACCAAGAGTGGCTTCCAGGATTGGAGCCACATGCATTTGTGTTATGCAAAGGAAGAAACAATTCTGTCATTTACAGATAATAAGAGAACTTTGTTTTCCCAGAATTCCTAGCAAACCTTCAACCTTAGATGTATACGATCTCTTAAGAACAGTCACCGACGTGGGGATTGCATTGCCCTGGAGAATTAGCACCTCCCTAGAGTTGAGATTGTTTTTAGCCCCCTCCAAGTATGTTAGCTGAATGGAAAGAGATAGACTAGGGTGCATACGAGTTCTCTGGAGAAGGAAGGAGGAGGAAACAGTTGGCATGTGGGCTATAATAATGTCTGCTACAATGTCTCATTTAGTACAAGCAGCATATGAAAAAGTGCATTTTCTTCTGACCATCTAAATTGGTGTCTTTGGCCAAAGATCACCTGGTGACTTTCATGTTGGCAACTTTTTGCTTTGCTATAGCAGGTTTTAGAATTGGGTGACCTGGGTGTCCAGGGAGTGTGCAGGCCTGTTATGACGTGCATCTATGGGCCAAGAATGACAATAGTCTGATCATATCCATATCATTTGCTTCTTTAGAATCTGGACCCGGGCATATCTGGTCTTAAAACTGACCTCATGTGCCAGTCTGTAATCTCATTTATTTTTATTTACTTTCATTGGAAATCTACAGAGATGGCTTCTTAGCGTATACCTTGCCTCTTTGCTCAGTAACCTTCACAGAGCCTGGACAAGATGTTTCTCTTAGTCCTCAGCTCTTTACCATAATTGTCAATCTCTTTTATGCCTCACAACTTTTTCATTGGCATCATGCAGAAGTTTGGATGGTGCCCTGGTCTTTGTCACCTGCCAACAGTCTGGCTGCAGTGGAAAGATACTTTCTGATTCTTTGAACACTGCTATTGTATTGGCATAAATATGAGGCTACCTGAACTGTATTCTCTTGTTTTACATATTTGAACCACTTTAAAAAAGTAAATATTCAAATTTTAGTAGTTCTTGTGGCTTTTTAAAAGTTACCTTCTACTTTACTATCATTTCAAAAGTTGGATACATGAATAATTGGACTTCATCAAAAGTTTAAACTCTGCTCATCAAGATACCATTAAGAAAATGAAAAGGAGGCTGGAGCAGTGGCTCAGCAGTTGGGGAGCACTTGCCTGGCAAGTGTGAGGACCAGGGTGCAAACCCCAGCACCACGTATATAACTAAGTGTCAGAAAAACAAAGGCCAGATGGAAAAATTAATAAAATTGATTCTCTCTTATCTCTCTCTCTTTCTCACTCTCTTCCTCTTTCTTTAGAGAAAAAAAGGAAAAGGAAACTCACAGACTAAAGAAAATATTTATAATGTATGTCTGCCAATCTCATGAATAGGCCTGTGGGTTGGTAATATTTTATCATAATTCAGTGACAATTCCATCATAGTTATGTAAGCCATTAACATTTGGAGAAGCGGAGTGAAAGGTATACAGGAACTCTTTATTCTTTTTTTAACTTTCTTATTAGTCTTGAGTCATTTCTAAATTTAAAGTTAAAAATATTTGCAAAAGCCTTGAACAAAAAACTTAACCAAAGGTCCTGGTTGATAAACCCATGAAAACATGTTGTCATCATCAGTAGTCAGAGAAATACAAATTGCAAATGAAAACCTCAGTAAGATACTATTTAATGCCCACAAAATTAATGATAAAGGTAGGCAGCATCAACTATCAGCAAAGATATAGGTTATTAGTCAGAACCTTCATGCTTTCCTGGTGGGAGTTTAAGATGATACAGCCACTTTAGCAAACTATCTTTGTCCTGTGAAAAACACACACACACACACACACACACACACACACCCACACACCCAGGGATTCTACTCCAAGGTATTTATCAAAGATGAAAACACATGGGCTGGAGCTATGGCTTGGTGATTACGGCGCTTGCCTGGCATGCTCGAGTATGCGAGTTTAAACCGCAGCACCACATACACAATGAAGTGTTGGAGCAATAAAAAC